>CM022951.1:14851765-15052677 GCA_012931725.1 Litsea cubeba
GATTAAATGAATTTCAGATTTCTCCATTTGAACACACAGTCGGATGAAGCAACAGACTGAAGTGTCTGATCAATATGTAAATCACAGAAATTATAACAGACTGAAGTGTCTGAGCAATATGGAAATCACAGAAATTATATGTGTATGCACTGCCTAAACAAAAGCAATACACTGCCTAAACAAAAGCAATACACAACAGAACACCACTAGAACTCAATGGTAGCAGAACAATCAGCAGCAAACCGTCAGAAACCAGAAGTGCACCAAAAACAGACACACACGTCCAGGTCGTCAGTGCATAGAAACAACACCTGGGCCCCACCAGATGATCTTTTGACAGATCAGAGGAGATGGATGATAGGAGATCTAAAATCCACAACTGATGGAAGAAGAACCCCTCAAAAAAGATCAAGATCCAAAAAACTAGACGGCTGAGATTGAAACTGTTGAATAAAAATGACAATCACTAGAATCGAGCAGATGACCTACCTCTGGTGATCAAAAATTATGGAAAAAATCTTCATAAACAAGGGAATATTCAGGCGACCATGAAGGGTTGATTCCGCCAAAATGGTGATGATGATCATAAGTGGGCCACGCAAGGATCTGAGATGATCTGTGATGATCTGTCCGGATGAAAGTCTCTGATACCATGTCACTATAAGAGACTGAAATTGTGAATGTGATCGATCCCTTTGAGGGTCGTCTGTATCTCATATAAATAGGGACTTAATCCCTGATTACAATCAATCAATCTTTATTACAATCAGTTAAGTAAATCTACACTAATCTAGATCCTAATAATTAGCTAACCAATATAGTATGTACATGAGGCTGTGACTCATGATAAGAACAAGCTAATGATAAGAACAAACAATGGGCCTAAATGGGCCTGCGAGATTGGGCTTTGAGCAGCTTCATTAACAATAGATAGATGAGGAACACACAAAACATTAGTGAGAGAGATCAACTTATTTGAAATGGAGCCAATAAGGGAGACTGGGAGAGGAGTAGCATCAGCTGTATGAATTATGAGAGAGCTAGCAGGAGTATAACAATTGTGAAGTTTGGAAACATCATTTGTCATATGGTAGGATGCACCAGAATCAAAAATCCATGAAGAGTCAAGAGTACCTGATGGACCAGAAATGGACATGGCAGAACCAGAAGCTGAGGATGTGGTGGTTATCTGAGAAGCAGAACCAGGAGAGGAAGCCAGAAACAATTGTTGCATACGCTCATCAAGACAAAACTATCATCGTCAGTAACATTGGCTGCATAGGTTCTCTGTGGATAAGAGTGCATGGGACCACGATTGGACTGTTAACCAGTTGGTTTGTTCATAGTATTAGGCCTTGGAGGTCTGATGGGGCAGTCCCGTTTCCAGTGTCCTTTCTTCTTACAGTAGTTGCAAAAGTCATTGGTACCAGGAGCAAAATATCGATCAGTCTGAGGGGTACCAACATTTGCGGACAAGACATGTGTGGGTTCGACATGTTTCTTCCTTGTAAGAGAAAGTTGAGTTTGTTCTTCTGCCAGAAGTTCCGAGAGCGCCATATCAACAAAAGGCAGTGGTGATCGATGTAATAACTGACCACGAACTTGTTCAAAATCAGGGCGGAGGGCCATAAGAAACTGAACCAGACGAGTCTGCTGCCGATAGACTTCAAAGGTGTGAGCATCATCGGTTGTTTTAAAAGTGGGCTCCATGAGAGCCAGTTGATCCCATAATGCAGTCATTTTGATGAAGAAATCATGAATGGAGTCAGTGCCTTGATCTGCATTTTTGATTTCCCATTCTAATTGATATCGACGAGCAGCATTGGACTGAGTGTATAGTTGCGCTAAATAATCCCAAGCAGCCTTAGGATAATTAAATTTAGCCAACTGATTCCCAATGGATGGAGTGACTGAATTGGCAATCCAAGAGTTTATTTTTCCGACAGAAGCTTCCCATTCTTCAAATGTATCCGCCTTACTATCTGGTTGAGGGATCTGCTGAGCAACATATTTCCAAAGTTTCTGTCCTTTAAGGAAATTTTGCATTAAGTGGGACCAATAGGGATAATTAGTACCATCAAGTTTGATGGTAATACCCGTGACAGTACGATCAGAAGACATATTGGTCACAGGGAGAAAAAAAACAGTTCCCAGATATCACCGAATCAGATGTCCTGAATCTGATCACAGAGGAGTGCTGTAGGCTCCACTAAATAACCAGATGGATGATCACAGCCAGAGATCCAAACAGCAGATGAGAATGTCAGCCATATCACAGAATCAGATGTCCTGAATCTGATCACAGAGGAGTGCTGTAGACTCCACTAAATAACCAGATGGATGATCACACCCAAAGATCCAAACAGAAGCAAGTAGATTTAAATTGTGCAAAAAAATGCAGAAAAATGGCCCAGGCGAGCATGAATCTGAGCACAGATCTGGTCTGTGGGCCCCACTTGTTGATCAGCTGTATGATCAGATCTCACAGAGAGTTAGGCCTCAAAATTTCGAAACTCCTCTAGGTGGAATTTTGATGAAAGCTCGAGAGACCAGAAAGATGGACGGTCGAGATGAAAACAGTATGCTCAAACTAGAAATTTGCAAAACTGAGAAGATGGCCCACTTCAGATGATCAAAAAATCTGGAAAAAAATGTGTATAATTACCAGAAGAGATGGTCGACCAGGGTGGGATAATTTCTCTGGGCAGTGGGTGATCAATAGGTGGGCCACCTTTGATCACAGTCGATACAGTGCTTCAAAACAACCGATTCAGTTGCAGATCTTCTCCTTATGCTGGAATGGATAGATGATTAGTGCTGGAGGGGCTCTGATACCATGTGAGATGTTATCAAACTAAACTGAAGACAAACGAAACAGTGAATGTATGGAAGATTTTCTGTGTTCTTTGTATTGACGAAGATGTTCTTTTATAATACACTGTTGTCTAGATTAGGAAATCTAATTACATAATCAAAGGAACAGAATAAGAAACTAAATCTAATTACAGTTATTCTAACCACAAGATTTCAGCAGATTAGTATCTATCTTAATCTAATACATGGGCTGACCCAGAACATGGGTCGAGCTGACCCATTAGGTCGAATGGACCTGATCTGTTTCTTTACACTCTTGGTCTCTCAGGTAAACCCATACAATCCCACTCCACTTGGTATATGGATTCGGGGGCTTCTAATCATATGACTCATTCTTCTGATAATTTATCTCAAGTAAAGCCGTATGATGGAAATCTCCGCATCAATACCGCAGATGGTGGTAGTATACCCATTACTGTCATCGGTGAGATCTCACATCCCTTACCATTGAGTCATGTCTTTCTTTCTCCTCAGTTATCTACAAATTTATTATCCGTTGGCCAACTCGTTGATAACCATTGTTCTGTCTCTTTATCGCGTTCTGGTTGTGTGATACAGGATCAAGCATCGGGGGAGGTGATAGCGAAGGGACCTAAGTGTGGTCGTCTTTTTCCGCTACAACTCTCTACACAAGATAGGAATTTGTTTGTCTCTGCTTTGTTTTCTGCTTCAAGTTCAAATAAAAGCCAATTATGGCACAATAGATTAGGTCATCCTCATTCTCGTACTTTGTTGTCTTTGTTTAAATCTGGTTTGCTTAATGATAATAAAATTTCTCTTAAAGATGCTTCTTTTGATTGTTCTAGTTGTAAAATGAGCAAAAGTAAGACTCTTCCCTTTCCTATCAGTACATCATTATCATTGCAATGTTTTGATCTTGTTCATAGTGATGTATGGGGTATCGCACCTGTCATATCCCATTCTCATTTTAAGTATTTTGTTACATTTATTGATGATTACAGTCGCTTTACATGGATTTATTTCTTACATTCAAAATCAGAGGTGTTTGTTACTTTTAAAATCTTTTTAGCTTATGTGGAAAATCACTTCTCCACATCCATTAAAACACTTCGCACAGATTCTGGTGGTGAATATGTTCCTAATGAGTTTCAAAAATTTTTGCAACACAAAGGAATCATTTCTCAAAAATCATGTCCTTATACACCACAACAGAATGGCGTGTCTGAGAGAAAAAACAGACACCTTTTGACATTGTCAGATCACTTCTCTTAGAATCATCTGTTCCGGCCAAATTTTGGCCTGAAGCTCTGTCCACAGCAGTTCATGTTATTAATAGACTACCATCCCCACGTATAGAGAATAACACACCTTTTTTTCGTTTGTTTCACAAGCATCCCACTTATTCTCATCTCCATACGTTTGGGTGTGTATGTTTTGTTCTTCTTCCCCCAGTTGAACGAACAAAACTATTTGCTCAATCATCTAAGTGTGCTTTTCTAGGCTATGCGACTGACCAAAAAGGATTTCTCTGTTATGATCCTAAAGTAAAACGTATCAGGACCTCTCGTAATATTGTGTTTTTCGAAAATCAATATTTTTTTCCAGCATCATTTAGATCATGAAAATCCTACTGTGCTTTCCCTTATTCCTGACTTCTGTGATGATCCTGTTCCTTCCTTGGACTCTATCAAGCCTATCCTTGTGTATGAAAGACGTCGGCGGGGAAATACGATTGCTACTGACCCTCCTGATTTGTCAGCTTCCTCGGCACTTGACCCAGCTCCTGCTCCAGACATCCCCCACTCAGTTCCTGTTCGTCGCTCCTCTAGGACTTCCCGCCCCCCTGATCGGTTTGGTTTTACCCATACATCCTTACTTGCTACTTTGTCTTCTGTTCACATTCCTCATCATTTTTCTCAAGCAGTGCAACATGAGTGTTGGCGGCAGGCTATGCAGGAAGAACTTGACGCACTTAAAATGACTCACACATGGGATGTCGTTCCCTGTCCTCCATCCATCAAACCCATTGGCTGTAAATGGGTGTACTCTATCAAGCTACATTCTGATGGTACTCTTGCTCGTTATAAAGCTCGGTTAGTGGCACTTGGCAACCGTCAAGAGTATGGTATTGACTATGATGAAACATTTGCTCCGGTGGCCAAGATGACAACAGTGCGTACTATTCTTGCTATAGCAGCATCTCGTTCATGGCCTCTTTATCAGATGGATGTGAAGAATGCCTTCCTCCACGGAGATCTTAAAGAGGAAGTTTACATGTGTCTTCCTCCAGGATATGCTACTACCTCTATTCACGAGGTGGCCCGGCTTCGTCGCTCACTATATGGACTCAAACAAGCGCCCAGAGTTTGGTTTGAAAATTTTCGGTCTACTCTGCTTCATCTTGGATTTGCTCAAAGTCCCTATGATCCTTCCTTGTTCCTAAATAATACTGCTCAAGCTACCACTATCCTTCTAGTATATGTGGATGATATCATCATCACAGGCACTCACAGTAAAATGATCCAAAGTCTTCAGTCCTCGCTTCAAACTGCATTCCATATTAAAGACTTGGGTCCTTTAACATATTTCTTGGGTCTTGAGGTTCAACAGTCTAGGAATGGATTGTTTTTACATCAGCATAAGTATGCTACTGATCTTATTGATCTTGCCGGCTAAAAGGATGCAACTCCTGTGGACACTCCATTAGAAGTCAATGTGAAACTACGAAAAAATGATGGGGACCTCCTCTCCGACCCCACCTCGTACAGACGTTTAGTCGGGAGTCTCGTCTACTTGACTATCACTCGGCCTGACATCTCATATGCTGTGAATGTTGTTAGTCAATTCATGCAAGCCCCACGGCATCATCATCTGGTTGCTGTCAAACGGATTATTCGGTACATTCTTGGTTCTCCGACACGAGGCTTGGTTTTTCCGGTTGGCACCCCACTCACCCTAAATGCTTATTCTGATGCCGACTGGGCCGGATGCCCGGATACTCACCGATCTACTACAGGCTGGTGTATGTATTTGGGTGAATCGCTCATCTCTTGGAAATGCAAAAAGCAGGAAAGGGTCTCCCGGTCTTCCACTGAATCCGAATATCGTGCTATGTCCTCTGCCTGTTCTGAGATCCTTTGGCTTCGTGGCTTACTTGCAGATCTGGGGTTTCCTCAGACTTCTGCTACCCCTCTTCATGCAGACAATACTAGTTCCATCCGTATCACTGAGAATCCAGTCTTTCATGAACGGACAAAACATATTGAGGTGGATTGTCACTCTATTCGCGATGCTTATGACCGCAAGATCATTAGTCTTCCCCATGTTTCCTATCAACTTCAACTTGCGGATATTTTCACAAAAGGATTGCCTCGGCCACGCCATGAGTTCTTGATTCGCAAATTGCTGTTGTTTGACCATCATCAATTTGAGGGGCGGTGTTAACCCTTGTAACATAAAGCCCACTAGGCCCAGGCCCATTCATTGTAACTTATCTACACATATCGTGGGATTAGTTAGGATATAATCAAATCAATTGTACAGCTTACTTTCCATAATAGATAGATTGTAATTAGTTTGATTTGCCTTGATCAAGGCTAAATATGTTTATAAAAGAGAGAAAGGATCGTCCATGAGAGGGATCCTAGAATTTCCACAAATATCAATCTCTTCATTCATCCTGTCAGCACACAGCAGCCATTTTAGACTCGATCAGATCTTGTTACTTGGCTGATTCAGGTGAGTATATTCAGTCATAACGTGACCATTGACCAAGTCAGGTATGTCCTGATAGCTAGAGGCATGATTCAATTCTTTATGTAATGGAGCCATGACAACTTAGCTGAGTTAAGAGATGAAAATAGGTAGGATCCACTCAGGTTTATAGCGGTCCTGTACCTGACTCTGGGCCCGATACTGATACAGAATCGACATACACTACAGTCTGTATGGTTTGAGAGGAAACCAAATCCATAGCCTGTTACAACAAACACTAACCACATAGCCTGTAATGGAGCCATGACAACTTAGAATAATTGTTCTAAGTAAGGAAGGCTACAGCTGTCTCAATATTGACCCAAATCAATTCCACGTGACTACTGATGGGCTTTGGGCCTTGGGCCTATTTAGGCTTTGGGCCTTGGGCCTGTTTAACAATACCATCTGCACCACAAGCTTGTCAAGTCCTTACATATAATAATGTTGATATTGTAAGAAACCATAAACCAACCCAAAAGCTTAAGCTGATAGGTGGAAGGCCCAAACAGGTATATGAAGCACTGTCCAACTTAGGACTTAGGCGATGTAGGACTTCCAACACTCCCCCTCACTTGCAGGCCCAATAGATTTCATGGACGAGCCTGCCACGTGAGCTAGACAAGAAAGACAGGAGCCACATGGGCTACACAAGAACAACGGGATCGAAACCGCTCTGATACAATGTAAGAAACCATGTACCAACCCAAAAGTTTAAGCTGATAGGTAGAAGAAGGCCCAAATAGGCATATGAAGCACTGTCCAACTTAGGACTTAGGCGATGTGGGACTTCCCAACAGATATGATCGGTATCTATATGAATTTATATAATGTGATTTTATCACCTGGGTAGATGAATATTCAGGTATGGACCTGACAAGACCCGAACCCAATTATCATTGGGTCCAGAGAGAGGGTCCATACCAATTTTTAGGTTTGAATCCTTTGGGTTATTGGGTAATCAGATGTCCAAGAGATGCAAAGTCATCATGCGAGCTGGCTACCTATGAATTATTTTACTAATTACTAAAGACTGCATAGCTTCTGCCAACATAATTTATTACACAACCCACGGATTTAAAACTCTTTAGTTTCTTAAGAATGAAGTGTCAGTCTGTGGGATTGATTCTGTTGGGAATGTCGCTGAATCCAATTTTATGGGTTGTCTACTGTTTTTTGGGGATATGTTTTTGTTTTAAATTCTGTAATTAATATGGCATAGCAAATCAATAAGACATTGTAAAACTCTGTGATACTTTTGCTTTATACGCATTTTTTTTTTTGACAGCATAAAAAGTCAGGCTGATAGCACTAGTATGAAATTATTTTTGCCTTTTCTCTACTTCGTTTTCAGTGTCCCTACAATTATGTTACTGCCTGAATTAGTTTTGCCTCTACCTAAGTTATAGTTTTGTTCCAATATTTTCATTTTGCTTAACCTTCAATATATATATATATAAATGGCAGTGTATGCATGGGCCCAAGTGCAAAGTTGGAAGCTTTTGTACAGTTGGCAGAAGATTACAAGAAGTAAATGTTTTGGGCGGCCTCATTCTACCTGTTTGGGGAACTATTGAAAAAGCCCTCTCCAAGCAGGTCTTGATCTCAAACCTCTGCTACATGTAACATACCTCTTGAATTGGAAACATATTTATATTTCTATTTCTGTTACTAGGATGATGATCTGCTAAAATATGGAGACTCTGTATCACAACTTCTGTGCTTCTGTGTTCTAATTTTAGAAAGTAGACAAGGAATCAGTTTATAGTGGGCTGAAAAAGAAAGAGAAAGCAACTCCAGCATTTACACCTGTTGGGACCAAGAATGCTGTTCAAATAATCTGATCTATAATAATGCTGTATTCTCATTTGGAAAGTTAATGATTATAATAGCATAAATATGTATGGGTCAAAAGTATGTTTGGCAGGTCACCAACAATAACAGTCTGGCACCTAGTTAGCTTTTCCTCTAACACAATGGTCCATTGATAGATTGATTGAATCTGAAGCTTTTGGACTTCGGACTTCAATTGAATCTTGAGTCTTTACTGGACTGGGAGACACTAGATGAGGATGTGTGCATGGAGGGTGTCACCCATTACTTTCTATATAAGAGAGCCTTCTCTGTTTGCGACATTAACCAAAGAGTAGTTATTTAAATTGGTTACTGGTGATCGTCAGAAATGAATCCGAGAAGTTTGTGGAGGATGCTAGATAGCAGGGGCTCTATGATTGGTTGTTGGATCGCTTTCCTGAAGAGGCATCATGGGATAGTTTCTTCCACCTATATCATGAATGGTCTACATCCATTCATGAATCTGAGGGCTTGTTATTGACAGTTTTGCTAGCTAGTAATCCCAAAACCAATTGGTGATAGGAAACTGCACAAATAACAACTTAACACCCCCCTCGGGTGGGACACCGCCCGGATCCAAAGCACACGCACACACAAGACTACAACGTTGCATGGTGCCTTCTTGCCCTGCGCACTCGCACAAACACACAATGCGGCATGGGGCATTTTTTTCCCTACGTGGTTTCAAGCTCGAGACCTCTGCCTCTGATACCATGTAAGATACCATATACCAACCCAAAAGCTTAAGCTCATAAGTGGAATGCCTAAACTTGTATATATGAAGCCTTGCCAAAGGCATTATTTAGGCGATGTGGGATGTGGGGCTTTACTTTACCAACACTTCCCCTCACATGCAGGCCCAATAGATTTCATGGACGGGTCTGCCACGTTGGCTACACAAGGAGGGGATCAGAACCCGCTCTGATTCCATGGGAGAGTTGCGAGCTAGTAATCCCAAAATCAATTGGTGATAGGAAACTGCACAGGCAACTACTTAACATTTATGACCCGGAACTTAGGGCTGACGAATCCCACGCCATGACTCATCATCATCATCATTAGATCTATTTTTACTACCTCCATTCACATCTTCTTTAACCCACTATGTCCGCTTGGTGGGCCAAGCTTACCTGCAATGCCATATTTTGTCTTTGTACGGCTTATTTTAAACCCTTAGGATTTTAAAGCCTCCCATCATTTCTTAAGTTTTGTACTCACACCATCTCTTGATTCATCCACCAATAATATCATCTGCAAACAACATACACCAAGGTACCTCATTTTGAATATGAGCATTTAACTCATCCATAATCAATGCAAAGAGATTAGTTCTTAGCGCTGACCCTGATACGAACTTGTAGTGACTAGGAACCCGCTTGTCTCTCCACTACTAGATCTCACACTCGTTACCGCTCCTTCATACATGTCTTTAATAACTTCAATATAACCTCTTGGAAAATTATTTTTATTTAAAACCCACCAAACTAAATCTCTAGGTTTCCTGTCATAACCTTTTTCTAGATCAACGAAGTCCATATGCAGAGTTTTCCTTTTTGCTTGATATTCATTCATTAATTACATAAGTGAGAAGATAGCATAGTTGTCAAGTTCGTTTCGATTCGGACGAAATCTCCGATTTCTTTCGTTTCGAAACCATTACGTCGCATTGAGATGTTCGGTTCATAATTCATTACTATTCGCCGAAATATAGGGTTTCGTAGAGAAGAAACACAAATTCGGACGAACATTACCCGAATCAACAGATTCGGACGAATCAGGGGAAGACCGTTACAGAAGGAAAAAAGAATTAATGTAGTTAAGCATTTGAGCGAATCTAAAAACGAAATAAATTCGAAATACTTGTTTTCGCCTCGTCTTCTTCTCATTCGACAGCATGCAGGTTTCAAAATCCCCTTCAATCTATAAATTGGGCTCAATGATGCATGCATCAGCAGCAAGATCTTCTATTTTTCTATTCCCCTTTCAATATCTTGAGATCATTCGTCCATTGAAGGCTGTCCGATTGGGTTTCTCCCTCGCCGAGATCTGTCGAGTGGATTACTCCTCCCCAAGGCTGTCGATTGGATTTCTTTGTGAAGAGCTTTTGTTGATTTCTCCTTTGCGTTCTTTGCCTGATTTCTTTGCAAGAAAATCTCGCTGATCCTTGGGTTTGCATCGATCTCTCCCTCTCCTTCCATTTCAGCCTCGCCATTTACGCTGCAGCATCGATGGGTTTCTTACTTTCTTTGTAAGTTTCGTACTTTAAGGGCATGTTTGGCGAAATCTGGGGATGCCTTTTATGGTGTGGTCCAGCCCACCCATTTTATTTGCTGAAAGTGATAAAATAATGGTCGTGATGCAATGGTTGTGATGGTGCGAGAACGTGAGGCCCACTGTCTTTTTTTTTTTTTTCCTTTTTTTGGCTCAGATAACATGAGGCCTCGTTAGAGAACGAGAGGGGTGTTGCTATTAACTGATGATATGGCATCAGATAAGTTGGCCCACTTTTTTACAATTTCCATTTAATCTCAGTTGACTGATGATATGGAATCTGATTTTTTTTTAAAATATAAACATTGAGTCTCAATTGACTATTTATTTGTGAAATACCTGGTGGCTGTTGCATATTCCATTAGACAATTTTTTTACACTTTATTTGATGTTATTAAATATTCCATTAAACAATTTTTTTTTTATGAGTTACAGAACGTGAGGCCATGTTAGAACATGGAAGTAAGTTTGGGCACACAAAAGATAGTAGAGAAAGAAAACTTTAGGTACCTTGGATCTATGGTGCAACAGGATGGAGGGATTGATACTGATGTAAGTCACAGGATTCAAGCCGGGTGGACCAAATGGAGGAGTGCTTCGGGGGTCTTGTGTGATCGGAAAGTCCCCCTCAAGGTTAAAGGAAAGTATTATAAGGTGGCGGTACGGCCAGCGTTGTTATATGGATCAGAGTGTTGGGCAGTAAAGCATAATCATGTCAAGAAGATGGAAGTTGCGGAGATGAGAATGCTAAGATGGATGTGCGGGATCACAAGGAGAGATAGGATTAGGAATGAGGAGATTAGGGGCATAGTAGGAATAGCACCGATTGGAGATAAAATGAGAGAAAATCGACTGAGATGGTTCGGCCATGTTAGAAGGCGTCCAACAGAGGCACCTGTTAAAAGGTGTGAAAGCATGGAATTTGCCAAGAGTAGGAGAGGGAGAGGGAGACCCAAGAGAAGCTGGAAAGAAACTATTAAACATGATCTTGCCTACATGGATCTAACGGAGGACATGGCCCTAAACAGATTTGATTGGCGTCGTCAAATCCATATAGCCGACCCCACCTAGTGGGAAAAGGCTTGGTTTGGTTTGGTTTGGTTACAGAACGTGAGGCCCACTTATATGGCATTGTACAGTTGTCTTCATTTCTTTAACCTGATGATGATCATGGGCCCACCCATTTTATTTGCGGAAACTGAAACTTATTTGAGGCCCACCTTTTATTTGTTGAAGCTCATTTGCACGATGGGCCTTTGCAAATTATATTTGTGATGCTTGGTAGAATGAAATTTTCTATATATTTTATATACATATATAATTTTCTTATATATTCCGAAACAAATTTCCGAATTGGAAAGTGAAATGTCCGAATAACCCGAGATGTTTCTTTTTGGAATCAAACCGAAACGGCAACGAACTTGACAACTATGGAAGATAGATTCCATAATTGACCTCCCTGGCATGAAACCCTTGGTCTTCTGTCTAAGCCTTTACTTCATTACCCTCTCTCTCATAGGTTCATAGTATGACTCATAAGTTTAATCCCACGATCTATGATACACGGATACAGCACTTGACTTATGGTACCTTTGCCGACATGGTACAATACAGACACGGGTACAGGATACAAAAAAGATACGTCGGGATACATGCAAAATTTCAAGATACGCCCAAACCCCAAAACCTTCTTTAGTCCCTCTTTTTTCTTTTTCTTTATTTTTTTTTCTTTGCGAGGTGGAGAAAGAAAAAAACGGAAGAAAAGGAGGAGGACGAAGAAGAAGAAAAGAAGGGAGTACCTTTCACCGACGATCGGTGACAACGCAACGATCGCTGACAGCCGGCGACAACACGGCGAAGGCAGACAACTAGCACGATCCTCCTCTTTTTCTTCTTCTTTTCTCTTTTCCTTTCCTCTCTCCCTTTTCCTCTTGTCCCTTCCTTCCTCTTTCTCGATGTTTATGTCTCAAGGCTCGACACTGATGTGACAAGACAACTAGGGATTACTCTTCAGATTCGGGGTCCCCAAAGTGGATCCAAACCATCTATTAGAAAGGAACTAGGGCTCATTTATAAAAGGACGTAAGGACACTTTTATATATATATATATATATAAAATGGTTGGGGCTTATTGATGCAAACGTAAGGACGCTTCCATTATTTATAGTTTTGCACTTTGCCCCTTCTACTTTCTTTAAATCTCATTGAAAGTTTGATCCACTCATTCAGCCTTGCCACATGTGAGCCCTAAGTTGAAATAAAATAAATATTCTACTTTAAAGAAATCCCTAATCAAATATCTACGTGTATATATTTTTAAAAATGGCGTATCTATATCCGTATCCTTAATTTTTTAAGTTGGCGTATCGAACACTCATTCCCCATGTCCGTACCCATGTCCATATTTGGGCATCATAGCCCACGATAGTTGGTACAATTTTGTATATCTCCCTTGTTTTTATATATAGGTACTACAACACTTCTCCATTCATCTGGCATTTTCTTTGTCCTTAATATCTTATTGAAGATCTTAGTTTACCAAATACCCCCAATTTCTCTTAAGCATTTCTAAGCCTTTATCAGAATGTCATCTAGTCCCGTAGCCTTTATTGTCTTCATTTGCATCCATGTTTACTTCACTTCTACCACCCTAATTTTGCGGAAAAAAGTATGTTATGCTGCTAACAAAGCACCCTCTTGTTCTTATTTCTCCTATATAGTCTTCATTTAAAAGTTTGTTAAAATATTTTGTCCACCTTTCTTTGAATCCCGCATCATGGCTATGTAACTTTATATTTATCCTTTATATTTATCCAGCATAAGTCAAATAAATAACAAGATTCCAGGTCATGACTATCTTCAAGCTCAATATATAAAGTTTAATTAGCAATTCAATCTAAACAAAATATGAAATTAACTGAGAACAATCTAAAAGAAACTAAAGGAATCAGTTCAACAACTATAGAAATTAAACTAACATGAGACTAATCCTCTTATAGATATACTATCTTCCACCCTCAAACACGCATGCCAAAACCTACAACTTCCTGGTCATCTAGTGCATCGTTTGAGTCAAAACGTCGGTTACCTAATAATGGCAAAACTAGGATCAGTACAACTGTGTGAATAGAAAACCCCATCTATTTGTATCCATCAGTTCCGAATTGAACACAAGGTCACAAGGTGTGAGAACTCGGTCCAGGCAACACCCATAACCATGGGGCATAGCACATCAACCACGGGCTTCCAACGAAGAGTCTCCCTAAGCCCCACATCGGATATGGCCACCCAAGATACCTGGGCGTATGAGTCAAACTCTGTCTTAACTCGATATGATGCATTTTAAAGCTGTGCGCCCCGGATCCCATAATAATTCCAAAATTAAGCGTGCTCGGACGAGAGCAATACCAGGATGGGTGACTGCCTGGGAAGTCCTCGCGCGTGCGCATGAGCCAATGCGGACAATATCTTGTTGAGTTGGGTGAGGCTTTGACACAAGGTAATATATCACATTTAGTTCATGACATTCCATATCAGTTCCAATTACATAGGTAAACTCATATTCTAGTTCTTTGATGAAAGACATCAATGGTTTTCGACGGCAACCATATAACTACTTGTGTAGCATAGGCCAGCTGGATCTTGCACCACAAGGCATGGAACCAGCCCAAGCGTACCTTACTATCACATTGTAGGTTCAATTATAAGAGTAGAAGGCAATGGCTGTTATTTACTTTTTATAGAAACTTTTTGTAGGGACGTTAACTCATCTAGCGTCCGCGTGGCGGTGCCCGGATGGTTGTATGTCCCCCACAGGGGATAGGCGGAGCCCAGGGCCCCGCGCCTATTGTGTACACTCGGGCTGTAACCTCTTGGCTGTAACCCTTGTGCGTTTGTCCCACATCGAGTGTGAGGGCCTCCCACCCCCGGTATAATAGCCTGAGCGTAACCAAAGGGTGTACCACTAAAATTGTGTGGGGAGATTTCCAGAACCACAGGATTACGCTAATCACAGCCATCAGATGGGACTAAGCACTCTCACGTGCCATCCATATGGCACCAAGCTCACCCCGGCTACCAGGACAGGAGGTCCGGCCGAAGTCAGGCAGCTCCGGGCCTTTAGCGCCGAACTGGCCGGGCGCCACCTCGGCAGTGAGCTCCACCTCGGCTGGGCCACCCCGGATGCCATCTCGGCAGAAAGCTCCACCTCGGCTGAAGAAGCCGGGATGGAAGCCGAAACCAGAAAGAGTCTCCACTCACACCCCTCATCCTCCACGTCACCAGGCACGTAGAGGGATAGAGGCACGAGCTAGTGGGACAGACACGACATCCAGCGGCTGAGGCCACGTCAGGGCAAGGCCCGAGGGCAGATCCCACGATCCCCTACCGCCAAAGGCGTCCAACACGATCTGGCCCAACAAGACGCGCATTAAATGCGACGTGGGCTGGATTGGACCGCATTTATGGCAACGTGGGCTGATCACGACTTCCCAGTCGAATCATGAGACCCACACCACGATATCTCCCAAAGATACGTCCCAAACTCTATAAATAGAGGCTCAAACCACCATTAAAGGTACGCACAATTTGATACACAGAGCCGTTACTCTGTCTCTCTTCTCCCTCTCCTTCCATTGTTCCAGTTCCCACACTGACTTTGGCATCGGAGAGCCTTGCGCCGCCCAGGCCAGGGTCCTTTGATCGTTTGCTCTTCTCTTTCAGGCTTTCGGACGGCACCCAGTCATTCCCAGTCATCATCATCATCAGATAAGTCCTCTAAGGCACCTCCTTATTGTGGGTCATTATTTTCTGCACCTACAATTGGCGCCGTCTGTGGGAAAGTAATATCCCAACCTTCCCAACCTTCTAAACCTCAATCTCTCAGAAGCCATGCCACCGAAAGCTAAGAAGGGCGGAGAGTCCTCGAGGGCAATCCTCGAGCGGCTAGCACCGTCGACGGACGTCCCTCCTCAGGGACGGTCCCGAACGGTCCAAGGCACATCCGCAGGCGAGGGTCGCCTGGGCTCCCAACTCTTTGTCGAGGTCCCCTTCCAAGAGGGAGTCGAGGCCTCGCTCTCAGCGGACGAAACCGTGCCACCCCGACGCGACGAGCACCGGCGCGAGCGTCCCCGCAAAGATAAAGCTGTTGCCGTAGAGGAGACGCGCCGCGATCAACCTCCAGCCGCTGGAGGAGACGTCGCAGCCCAAGACGCTCTTCTCCAGAAGCAGGAGCGGTTAGTCCGAGAGCTCCAGCAGCTCCAACAGCAGCTGAGGGCAGCGCAAACCGCCTCCTTGAGGCAGGTCTCTGAGCCTCAAGGGAAGAAGAGGGACGCCCCCAGCAGGGCAGCCCAGCCTCCCCGCGAGGACCTCAGAAATCATCTGGACCGTAAGCGGAGCCAGGTCCATGACGAAGGCTCGAGCAACAGCCGAAGTCATCGTAGCCGTGATGGTCGGAACCATAGCCATCTCAGCCCGAACCACTCCAAGCGAAAATCGAGGGCCCGGACTCCAGAAGAGGACGACGAGCAGGAACAGTTTGACACGCGCGTCAGGTTGGCTCTTCAGCGCAACCTGGACGTGCGGGACCAGAAGCAGATCTGTGGCCACATTGATCTTGGGGGCTCACCCTTCACAAAAGAGATCGAGCGCAACCCCTTGCCCAGAAAGTTCTCCGTCCCGCGGTTCGTCCCCTATGACGGACTGTCCGACCCATCCGCTCACCTCCGACACTTCTCCCAGAAGATGTCCATCTGGGGGAATGAGGGTCACCTGAACTGCAAGATCTTCTCCTCCAGTTTGGGCGACCTCCCCCTGAAGTGGTTCTGCTCTCTCCCAGAGCGGTCCATTTCGAGTTGGAAGGAGCTCCAGCTCTCCTTCCTGAAAAAGTTCCAAGCCTACAGCGCCGTCCCCAAGAAGGAAGGGGACCTCCTCGCCCTGAGAATGAGGGAGGGTGAGACCCTCGCCAAGTTCGCCCAACGATTCTGGGCGGTCTACAGCCAGATCGAGGGCACCAGGGAGGAGATGGCAATCTACGCCTTCCAGCATGCCCTGATCCCCGGCAACGACTTGCGAAAAGACTTGGCCGGGAACCCTCCAGAATCCATGCCGGAGTTGATGTCCCGGGTCAAGCGCTTCATCGCCCAGGAGGAAGACGAGATCCGAGCCCGGGATCAAGACAGGCACCCGGAGCCCGAGCAAAAGAGTAGCCAGCCTCGGCAGAGAGGCGGGAGGCCCTCCCAGAAGCAGGAGCCCAAGCAGGCCTGGGTCTCCAGTTCGGCGAAGCCTTCGTCGTCCAGGTCTGGGGGCACCTGGAAGCCCAGACCTCCCTCCAGCGCCAGTCAGAGCGTCAACGTCGTCTTCAAGGAGCCGATCTACCGCATCCTGCCCAAGATCAGGTCCAAGCCGTTCTTCAAGTACCCTCCGCCCATGCTGAATGAGCCCACCTCCGGCGGCCGAAGCCAGCTCTACTGCTCCTTCCATAGGGGTAACGGGCACAAGACCGAGGACTGCAAGACTTTGCAGCGGTACCTGGAGAAGCTGGCCGAAGAAGGCCACATTTCAGAATTCGTCAAGGCAGGTGATGCCGGCGGTAGCGAGGGCCGGATTCACCAGAGCGCAGCCCAGGCTCCAGACAGCGAGGATTCAGAGAATATCATTAACGTGATCCATTTGGCGTCCTCAGTTCCCGCTTCCTCGTCCCGGGACAGCTCCCAGGCCCGTGCCGAAGCCAGGTGGGCTTCGCACGGGAAAGAAGTATTGAAAGCCGAGCTCGCCCCGACATCCAAGAAAGCCCGCCGCGACCGAACCGCCATCTCGTTCTCGGACAGAGACCTAGAGGGAATCCAGCTCCCTCACAACGACCCTCTACTCCTCACCATGAAGCTGAGAGACTTCACAGTGAAGAGGATCCTCGTCGACTCCGGCAGCTCCTCCGAGGTCCTCTACTACGACTGCTTCAAAAAGATGAAACTCTCCGAAGCAGACCTCACGGAGGTCCGTGCACCCCTGCTAGGGTTGTCCGCCACGCCAGTCTACCCCAAGGGCAGGATCACCTTGGAGACCCGAGTTGGCGGAGCCTCCGTGTCGGCCGACTTCCTGGTCGTGGATGCCCCTTCTCCCTACAACGTCATTTTGGGCAGAACGTGGCTCCACAAGTTAGAAGCAGTCCCTTCTTCCCTCCACCAGAAGCTGAAGTTCGTCCATGAGAACAAGGAGGGCAAGATGGAAGTAGTCACAGTGGAGGGGGATCAGCAGCAAGCCAGGCAGTGCATGCTGGCCGCAGTCCCAGCAGCAAAGGAGCCAGAGCACGTCAACCTCGCCGAGTTCGAGAAAGGCCTCGACGAAATCGGCCGAGATCCTGAGAAGAAAAGCATCGAGGACCTGGCCGAGGTCAGGCTAAACCCGGCAGATCCAGACAGGTTCTTCCTGATTGGCACCCAGCTGCCAGACGAGGAAAGGGCCGAACTCTCTCGGTTCCTGATGCAGAACGTCGACGTCTTCGCTTGGAGCCCAAGCGAGATGCCTGGGGTCGACCCTGAGGTCATATGCCACAAGCTAAATGTGGACCCCGACCACAAGCCGGTAGTGCAGAGGGCCCGCAGGACAGGGCTGCAGCAGACAGATGCGGTCGTCGAGGAGATCGACAACCTGCTGAAGGCAGGAGCCATCCGGGAAGTCCAGTACCAGGTATGGCTGGCCAACACGGTGGTGGTCAAGAAGAAAACTGGAAAGTGGAGGGTGTGCGTGGACTTCACAGACCTGAACAAGGCCTGCCCTAAAGATAGTTTCCCCCTTCCAAAGATTGACCAACTGATCGACGCCACCGCTGGTCACGACCGAATGAGCTTCCTCGACGCCTACAGAGGCTACCACCAGATCCCGCTCTACGAGCCAGACGAGGAGAAAACATCATTCATAACCCTCCGCGGCACTTACTGCTACAAGGTGATGCCCTTCGGGCTAAAGAACGCGGGGGCAACCTATCAGCGCCTCGTCACAAAAATGTTCCATGCTCAGCTCGGCCGGACGGTGGAGGTTTACATCGACGACATGGTCGTCAAATCAGTGCACTCCGGCGATCATCTGGCGGATCTCGGCCAAGTCTTCGACATCCTCCGCGCATACAAGCTCAAGCTAAACGCTTCCAAGTGCGCCTTCGGCGTAGCCTCCGGCAAGTTCCTCGGCAGCTTGGTAACGCGGAGGGGGATAGAGGCTAATCCGGACCAGATCACCGCGATCCAGAGCATCCAGAGCCCCTCTACCACGAAGGAAGTTCAGAAGCTCACAGGAATGGCTGCAGCACTCAACCGCTTCATCAGCCGGTCATCAGATAAGTGCAGGCCTTTCTTTCAGCTTTTAAAGAAAAATCTGAAGTTCCAGTGGACCCCTGAGTGCGACCAGGCATTGGCCGCACTCAAAACCTATTTAATGTCACCACCATTACTCTCCACCCCAACTTTGGGGGAGATTCTGTATTTGTACCTTGCGGTCTCGGATAACGCAGTGAGCTCCGTCCTCATCAGGGAGGACGAGGGAGTTCAAAAGCCAATCTATTACACGAGCAAGACTCTGCTCGATGCCGAGACCAGGTACCTTCTATTGGAGAAGCTTGCGTTGGCTCTCGTCAGTGCCTCCCGCAAGCTCTCCCATTATTTCCAATCCCACAACATTGTGGTAATCACGGAGCATCCACTCCGTTCAGTGTTCAAGAAAGCTGATTTTTCAGGGCGAATATCAAAGTGGGCAGTTGAACTGGGGCAGTATGACATACAGTACCGTCCCCGAACTGCGATCAAAGCCCAGATCCTGGCAGACTTCATTGTCGAATTCGTCTCCCCCAACCCGGCTCCGACCCAGCTCGGCACGGCACTGGGGGGCACAGGGCACGAGCCAATAGAAACTGAGGTCGAACAGGCTCCCACCTCGGCATGGAAGATCTTTGTCGACGGGTCGTCCACCTCCAAGAGAGCTGGCGCCGGCATAGTTCTCCAATCGCCAGAGGGACTGGTCATAGAGCAAGCCTTCACCTTGGACTTCAAAGCGACGAACAATGAGGCAGAGTACGAAGCACTGATTGCAGGGTTGAACAGCGCCCAAATCCTCGGAGCCCAGCACCTGGAGATCTTCAGCGACTCTCAACTGGTAACTAGCCAGCTCGCTGGAGACTACCAGGCCAGGGACGACAGGATGGCGGCCTACTTAGCCCTTGCGAAAAAACTACTCTCTCATTTCCAGAAAGCCGAGGTCAGGCAAATATCCCGAGATACCAACACGCACGCAGATGCGCTTGCAAACCTGGCCTCCGCTGTCGAAGCAGGGAAGAAAAGGACCATCGAGGTTGGGTCAGTATCAAGGTCAAGCTTAGAACTCCATTCATCTCGGCTTGTTCTCTGTGCTGACCTCGGCCCGAGCTGGATGGATCCAATTGTCGCCTACTTGAAGGACGACCAGCTCCCCGAGGACAAGGCTGAAGCCCAC
Organism: Litsea cubeba; assembly: GCA_012931725.1. Taxonomy (NCBI): domain Eukaryota; kingdom Viridiplantae; phylum Streptophyta; class Magnoliopsida; order Laurales; family Lauraceae; genus Litsea; species Litsea cubeba. The sequence continues at coordinate 14,871,956 of CM022951.1, forward strand.
AGGATCAGACTCAAGGCAGCGCGATTCTGGCTCTCTCCCGAAGGCAAACTCTACAGGAAGTCCTTCACAGGTCCATACCTCCAATGCGTCCATCCAAGCAAGGTGGACGACTTCCTGTATGAGATCCACGAAGGAATCTGCGGCAGTCACATAGGAGGTCGATCCCTGGCTTACAGAGCAATAAGCCAGGGCTACTGGTGGCCCTACATGCAGAAAGACGCGCAGGTCTACGCCAGGAAATGCGAGAAGTGCCAGAAGTTCTCCCACTCCCTCCATCAGCCAGCACAAGATCTGAGTCCCCTCTCTAGCCCATGGCCCTTCGCTCAATGGGGCCTGGACATTGTGGGGCCTCTTCACCGAGCTCCAGGAAACAAGAGGTGGCTGATAGTGGCTACTGACTACTTCACAAAATGGATAGAAGCTGAACCGTTGTCTTCAATCACGGACAGGGACTCCAGGAACTTCGTTTGGAAAAACATCCTTACGAGGTTCGGCATCCCCCGGACCCTGATTTCGGATAACGGGACTCAGTTCGACTCCAAGTCCTTCAAAGACTTCTGCCAGGAGCACGGCATCAGAAATCATTACTCCACTCCGGCATATCCACAGAGTAATGGCCAGGCAGAAATCTCCAACAAAGTGATCCTGGACGGCCTGAAGAAGCGACTGGACAAGGCAAAGGGCAGATGGACAGAGGAGCTTCCGAGCATGCTGTGGGCATACAGAACAACTCCAAGGAGGTCCACCTCGGCAACACCTTTCTCTCTGGCCTACGGGATGGAGGCAGTCATTCCTTTGGAAATAGGCCTTCCTACCCTGAGGACAGAGCTGGTCGACCAAGGCCGAAATGAGACAAACCTGGCAATGGAGCTGGAGCTGGCAGACGAGCGACGAGAAGCAGCAGCTCTGCGACTGACCGACTATCAGCAACGGTTAGCCAGGGCATACAATCAAAATGTCAGAGAGAGAAAGTTCTCCGCGGGAGAGCTGGTGCTAAAGAAAACCCTGCCAGCTGACAGGGAGCCAAACGAAGGGAAGCTAGCCCCGAACTGGCATGGCCCGTTCAGAATAGTCTCACTGGCAGGAAAGTCTGCCTACAAGCTCGAAGACTTGGAAGGCAAGCCACTGCCGAGACCATGGAATGCATCCCACTTGAAGAAATTTTATTTCTAAAGATGTATCGAGTCTCAAAATCAATAAAAGCAGCTTTCACCTTGTCATCAACTTGTCTCTCTGTGACTGATTCCGACAGCATGGGTCTACCGCCCTGGAAAAGGCCTCGAGTCCTGACTCGGTCGTTTCCTAAAGCTCCGAGCCTTGGGCTCTGGAGAAGGCCTCGAGTTCAGACACTCGGCCGGATTGGGTCTACCGCCCTGGAAGAGGCCTCGAGTCCAGACTCGGTCGTTTCCTAAAGCTCCGAGCCTTGGGCTCTGGAGAAGGCCTCGAGTTCAGACACTCGGCCGGATTGGGTCTACCGCCCTGGAAAAGGCCTCGAGTCCAGACTCAGTCGTTTCCTAAAGCTCCGAGCCTTGGGCTCTGGAGAAGGCCTTGAGTTCAGACACTCGGCCGGATTGGGTCTACCGCCCTGGAAAAGGCCTCGAGTCCAGACTCGGTCGTTTCCTAAAGCTCCGAGCCCTGGGCTCTGGAGAAGGCCTCGAGTTCAGACACTCGGCCGGATTGGGTCTACCGCCCTGGAAAAGGCCTCGAGTCCAGACTCGGTCGTTTCCTAAAGCTCCGAGCCTTGGGCTCTGGAGAAGGCCTCGAGTTCAGACACTCGGCCGGATTGGGTCTACCGCCCTGGAAAAGGCCTCGAGTCCAGACTCGGTCGTTTCCTAAAGCTCCGAGCCTTGGGCTCTGGAGAAGGCCTCGAGTTCAGACACTCGGCCGGATTGGGTCTACCGCCCTGGAAAAGGCCTCGAGTCCAGACTCGGTCGTTTCCTAAAGCTCCGAGCCCTGGGCTCTGGAGAAGGCCTCGAGTTCAGACACTCGGCCGGATTGGGTCTACCGCCCTGGAAAAGGCCTCGAGTCCAGACTCGGTCGTTTCCTAAAGCTCCGAGCCCTGGGCTCTGGAGAAGGCCTCGAGTTCAGACACTCGGCCGGATTGGGTCTACCGCCCTGGAAAAGGCCTCGAGTCCAGACTCGGTCGTTTCCTAAAGCTCAGGGCCCTGGGCTCTGGAGAAGGCCTCGAGTTCGGACACTCGGCCGGATTCCTAAAATCAGGGTTTTTACACCCCTCAAAGATCATTGCCGAGCTCACGCTTCCACAGCCGAGACCAGTGGAATGATGACTCCACTTCGGCACAAGGCAGCTCGTCTCGGCCAAAGCCAGCCATTTCGGCCAAAGGCAGCTTTCCAGAAGAGAGCTGTGCCAGCACTCAAAACACAAATGCAAGCATTCCAGAACAGTGCAAAGAAAGAGAAGAACTCAAAAGCATTGTACACGGTTTGGGTGATCACAGAACTCCTTTTTATTCATTGAAAACTGCTTTATTACAAGAATTACAGAACAGAAAGCAAAGTACAGAAAGGAGGATCACAGTCCTCTAAAAACAGAAAATAAAGAAAAGCTGGAAGCTGGCCTCAATCCCACCTTCCGTCCGGTGGTCTCGCAAGACCGTGTCGGACGAGAATGCGCCACCGCCCCTCTTCCCCTTCTTCTCTCCATCAACGAAACCTGACCAGGGGCGGTCGGCCATGAACCCGCGTTCAGAGAGCGCGTGGTCCACGGGGAGTTCCTTCAGAGAGTGCGCAGACCACGACAGGCTTCCCCCCTTGGAGAAAGCCGTCCACAGGCGCAAAGTTTTCCCCCGGATCAAATAACTCTGGACACCTCCCGGACATGGTTCCTACATCTATGTTCTTTCCTTCTCCCATGGCGAGCCTGCTCCCCTTACTTATAGGAAGGAGAAGGGCTCAATCTCCGAAGGAAGTTAAGGGGCGAAGTCTCCCACTCGTTCCAAAGGACGCACGCCCTCCAATCCGTTGACCGGCAATTCCTATGGCGCCACGTGGAGACATCCGCCCGATTTCCTCATCAACCCTAGCGCCATGTTTATTGCCATTCATGGTCTCCAGAATACGGAGAATTGGCACAGGCAGCTATGAGGATCGTTTGACTCCTACCTCAAGAGTCACGCGTTATATTAAAGGCATTCAAGCACCATTCAATGCACATCCAAGAACGAAAGAGAGGCAAATGCAGAGAAAAATGCACAAGTGAAGAAGCCCGACTTTCATTGAATTGACAGTGTTACAAAGCTGAAAAGCAAAAATATTACATGCAAGAAGACAGAAATGTAGAGGAGCCCGGCTACTGTGGTTTCGGCGACTCGACCAGGTCGATCACCGTATCTGCCGAACCAGCAGCTCCGGCCGAACCAGAAGGGGCTTCAACTGGTACATCAGCCGAAGCAGGGGCAGAAGAGGCATCACCTTGAGGCACGGCCGAAGCATCGCTGGCGACCGGGGCATCGCTCAAGACCGGGGCAGCTGGAGCGTCGTCAGCAGCAGGAGCTTCGACCGGGGCGCTTTCAGCTGCAGGTGCGGAGCTCGGCTCGGGATCCAGGTCCGCATACTTCGGCAGGTCCTGATAGACAGGGTGGTCTTCAGGGACCCCCGCACGTCTCAGTGCGGCCAGGCATCCTTCCTCGAACAGAATGGAGGTGATCTCCTCCACCTGTTTCTCGTACAGCTCAGTGGCGCGGTCCACCCCGTTCTGGAAGGCGGATTGGGCCTCGGACAGAAGAGAGGCCTTCTCCTTTTTCAGTTCGGCGTTCGCCGCCGCCAGCTTCTCTCTCTCAGCGCGACCGGCCAGGACCTCCCCTCGCAACCTCGTCGCCTCGGCTGTTGATTCAGACTTCGACCTGGCCAACTCCGACTCCAACTCGGAGACCCTTTTGTTCTTCGTCCAAAGCTCGCCATTCATATGGTTCGCCCTGGACGAGAGTTCGGCGATCTCAGTCAGAGCCGATGCCAACCGAGCAGACTCTCCAGCACTGGCCACCTTGAGCTCTTCCATTCCCTTCCGCTGCTCGTCCAGCTCCTTCTTCAGCTTCTCCCGCTCGGACTCCAGGCGGGTCACCCTCGCAGCATTCCTATCCCTCCTTGCTAACACGGTAAGGAGCCTCTGCACGTTCTGCAAGGGAAAAGAGGAGGGTCAAAACAGGAACAGCCGAACTAGACCACTCGAAAGAATACACAAAAAACACTTACCAGGATGTCGGCCTGGATCGCTGTCAACATCAGGCTCTCGTCATCAAACTTCTCGTGCTCCTCCATATCCCGTGGCAGAGCACAGGCCCTGGCAAGGGCCCCGATCACCTCGGCATTTCCCAGCAGTCGGTCTTCAACGTTCAGGGGTTTGCCGGGTTATCCGGACCCTTGCCCCGCCGAGATGAGAGGCTCGCGCGTTGGCCCGACAGTCGGCTTGCTGACTGGCGCACTCTTTTCGGCCGGCGCACTCTTTTCCTTCGGCGCGCTCTTCTCACCCCCCTTTTCGGACGGAGCTTTAGCTCCAGGGGCGTGAGCGGGAGTCTTGCCCTTCGACTGCAGATCAGCCTTCGAACTCTTCTCCCCCGCCTTGGACTTCTTCCTGGGCGGGGACCCCTCCTTCAAGCGGTCCGGCGAGCGTCGCCGGGCTCCCCCGCTCGGAGCGGGGGCAGGAGCAGAGGGAGCACCAGCGCCCACCGGACCCGAAGCAGCACGGGTACCGGCAGGCGATGGGGCCCCAGAAGACGATGACCTCTGCCTAAACTTAGCAGCCAGGTCCTTGACAGCGGGCTCCCTCGAACTTCCCTCCATGTCCTCTCCTAGATCGGAGAAGTAAGCGTCCACTATCTGCGTCAGGTCCGGCAGCTCCGGATCAGAAGTAGACGCCTCGGCACCAGACGCAGTTCGGTTGGCAACGGGATCGGTCAAGGGGACCCCGCTAAACACCGCAACTGATACGGTTGGACGGTCAGGGTGTGTCTCGTCCACCTCAGGTACTCCGGTCCTCTGGTAGTGGCCGCGATACCTCGGCGTATACCCGAGCAGCTTCCAAGCTGACCTGGTTTCGTGCCCCTTGTACCTTTCAACCTTGTTGATGTCGTCGGTATTCCTCCTCCAACCTTCGCTGACAGCTCGGCGTCGCCTTGCACCCGCCTCTGCTCAACAGGCAAAAAAGAGTATCAGTTCGGCATCAATGAGGTAAGCAAAGCAAAAAGGAGGAAAGCAGAGATGATTACTTGGGACTTCCCCAGGGCGACGTGGGACCGACAGCCTCCTGCTTTCACCTGGGCCGAACTCCCAGTCCCCCGAGACACAGAAGAAATCTTCCTCGGCATTCTTACTTGAATCCTCCAAGGCTAGGACGAAGCCCCTTCGCTGCGGCTTCACCCGGAGATAATATCTTCCCTCCCCAGCCTTGCAGATATCATATGTATCCTCGATGTCATGAGGGCCTAGGTTGGTCCCCAAGACCTCGTTCAACTTCGCTGTGCCCATGATGACCTTGTAGCCATTGGGCATCAACTGGCCCGGGGCGAGGGACCAAAGGCTAAGGCAAGCCCTAAGCAGGGGGTGCAGTGGAACCTGACCCCACCCTCGATCACGGAGATCAGAGGGAACGGCATCCAGCCACCGTGGCAGCGATACAGGGCAGCGTCCGCAAGGTCCGCCGGTTTTAGGAGGACCCCCTCCGGAATGCTGAAGGCAGCTCTAAATCTGGCTAAGCCCTCATCGGTATCTACCCTGAATCTAGGGGTGCCCATGTCTAAAAGGGGTGACGACGAAGAAAAACCCTAGAAATCGAAAAACCCCAAGAAGAACCAGACAGAAGGACAAAGCGACTTACAGGGACAGAAGCAGATCCGGGCGCGTTCTACGGTCGTCCTCCTCGAACAGACCTCAGGCACCAGAGCAGAAATCGAAAGTAAAGGCGAAGGCGAAAGGAATCAGAAGCGAGAAAAGGAAGGGGACGGCCCTATTTGTAGAAGGGGAACCCTCATTTGGGTACCGCCTCCGAATTCGAAGAGACACTTCAAAGCCCGTGCCCGTCCCATCAATGAGACAACGCAATCAGCGCAGAAGCTACGCGTGTAGCCGTCAACTCGGCTCCCAAGACGAACAGGGCAGGGCATTTATTGCTTTAAAGAGTCGAAGCGACACCAAGCGATGATCGTTGTACCCCCAGATAGTTTTTCTAGCCTTCAACCCCTAAAAGCTAGGGCGCTTAAGAGGTCAAAGGCTAGGGGGCAATTGTGTGGGGAGATTTCCAGAACCACAGGATTACGCTAATCACAGCCATCAGATGGGACTAAGCACTCTCACGTGCCATCCGCGTGCCATCCACATGGCACCAAGCTCACCCCGGCTACCAGGACAGGAGGTCCGGCCGAAGTCAGGCAGCTCCGGGCCTTTAGCGCCGAACTGGCCCACCCCGGGCGCCATCTCGGCGGGGAGCTCCACCTCGGCTAGGCCACCCCGGATGCCATCTCGGCAGAAAAGCTCCACCTCGGCTGAAGAAGCCGGGATGGAAGCCGAAACCAGAAAGAGTCTCCACTCACACCCCTCATCCTCCACGTCACCAGGCACGTAGAGGGATAGAGGCACGAGCTAGTGGGACAGACACGACATCCAGCGGCTGAGGCCACGTCAGGGCAAGGCCCGAGGGCAGATCCCACGATCCCCTACCGCCAAAGGCGTCCAACACGATCTGGCCCAACAAGACGCGCATTAAATGCGACGTGGGCTGGATTGGACCGCATTTATGGCAACGTGGGCTGATCACGACTTCCCAGTCAAATCATGAGACCCACACCACGATATCTCCCAAAGATACGTCCAAAACTCTATAAATAGAGGCTCAAACCACCATTAAAGGTACGCACAATTTCATACACAGAGCCGTTACTCTGTCTCTCTTCTCCCTCTCCTTCCATTGTTCCAGTTCCCACACTGACTTTGGCATCGGAGAGCCTTGCGCCGCCCAGGCCAGGGTCCTTTGATCGTTTGCTCTTCTCTTTCAGGCTTTCGGACGGCACCCAGTCATTCCCAGTCATCATCATCATCGGATAAGTCCTCTAAGGCACCTCCTTATTGTGGGTCATTATTTTCTGCACCTACACTTGGAATTAAAAGAAATGAGCAAAGACAACTTCAGATTTAATAATAGTGAATAACAGGCACTTATTTGTAATTTCAGAAGTATGGAACTGAAGAAATAATAATAGATGGGTCCAGTTGAGAAAATAGCACCAAACAGGAGCGAGCTTGTAAATTTAGAATGGCTGAACCCAAATAAATAACTCAGAACAGTTAGGCAAGAATATAATTAGATAATAGTGGTTATATGTAATTTGTGGAAGCTTTGAAACTCATAAGAAGTAACTCAAAACGAGACCGACTATAAATTTAGTGAATAAGTCTTTATCGTAATTTCAGAACATATAGAATTCAATAAAATGTCCAAAAACACATCAGCTAAGAATACAGTAAATTGCAAGGTTCTAATTGGAATTTCCTCAAACTTTAGAACTCAAAGGGGGACTCATAACATGCTGCACTGAATACAGTAAAGAACAGGGCCTGTGGTGCAATTTCCTGAAATCTGGAACTCCAAATGAGTTTTCAGTTTGTCAAGAAAGTCCCTCACATGTGTGGTTCTTGGGCCAACAGATCTGTAGGCCCATTTGTACCTGGCCCACAGAGGGACCAGAGCACAAGGGTCGCCCAGATGTCCCCTTTCAGATTATCAGTTTAGATCTATGTTCGGATGGCCCACCTGGACCGCACAGCCCAGAACGTGAAACATCTCCAAAACGACCTGAAATCTAGAAATTGCAATTCCGGCTTGGATTTCTTTCAAAAGTTCAGTGGATTTGAGCTTAAATCACACACTAACGATCCCATCTAATGTAAAGAATTGGTTGCTATGATTATTGAGACCTGAAATGAAGATTCGAACATGAATGTACAAGAGCAATCGATTCTGATGAGTAATGAACATTGACCAATGAAAATGCTAGATTTGGAAAAAAAATTTGACACGGTGGATTGAGATTTCCTCCTTTATTTGTTGCGCATGATGGGATTCCGGGAAAAATGGAGGGACTGGATCAGAGAATGCATCTCAACTGCAACCTACTCCATCCTAATCAACGGCTCCCCGAAAGGCTTCTTCCCAACTAAGAGGGGCTTGCATCAGGGAGACCCTCTATCTCCGTTCCTTTTTGTCATAATTGGAGAGGCTCTCTGCCGGATTCTTTCAAAAGCAAAAAATCGCAATCTGATCTGCGGTTTCAAACCCTCTCAAAATGCACAATCTGTCTCCACCTCCTACGTGCACATGATACTCTCCTCTTCTACGACGCCGAAGATGATCAAATAAAAAACTTGGTTGCCATTCTCAGATGCTTTGAAGCAGTTTCGGGCCTCGAGATAAATTTCTCTAAGAGCGCCATCCTAGGGATCTCAATTGACGAAGACTCTATTCGTCACCAACTAGGCATCTTGAAATGCAGACTGCAGAGTCGACTCTTTCCCATTCACCTACCTTGGCATTCCCTTGTGTCTCGGTAGGGTGCCAAAATCTATCTGGAACCCAATAGTTGAAAGAATTGAGCAAATCGTATTCTTGGAAAGCTAGTTATTGATCCCTAGGAGGCAGAATCATGTTGATCCAATCTGCACTTGCCAACCTACCTATCTACTACATGTCCATTCTCAAATGCTTCGCTGCTATCATCAACCGCATTGAGAAGCTTTAACGTGACTTCCTTTGGCACGATCGCGAGGAGTCAAAAAAATTTCACCTGGTGAATTGGAAAACGGTTTGCTGCCTAAAAAGTCAGGCGGTCTAGGTATAAGACCTTTAAGGAGCATGAATCAAGCTTTGCTGGCCAAATGGCTTTGGAGACTGGAGGACGAAACTGAAGGCCTGTGGAGAAATATCCTACTAGCCAAATACAAAGTAAAGAGAAACGGATGGGACATCTCTCCTCCATCCCAAAGGTGCTCAAACTTCTGGAAAGGGATTTGCTCTACCAAAGACTCTTGCCCAATCCATCTGCTACCACGTTGGTAATGGAGAGAAAATCTCCTTTTGGCACGACATTTGGGTCGTCGAAACCCCCTTAGCGATTCAATTCCCTGATCTCTACAGATGCTCTAGAAACCACAAAGCTAGGGTCAAAGATTACCTTGACACGAGTCGTAACCATCACCTGTGGTGCCCCATCTTCAGAAGGAATCTCTCCGAGGCAGAGGAAGCAAATCTCTTCAATCTTTTCGAGGTCCTTAGCGTGTTAGACATCAACAGCAAAGGGCATGACAGCAGGCGTTGGGCCCCTTCCAGCAGAGGCTTTTTCTCGGTTTCCTCCTTCTCCGCCCTTCATGCAATGGTCCCAACTACTTATTGAGGTCGGTCTTCCCTTTGGAAAATCAAGGCCCCTCCCAAAAGTCCTTGCTTTTGCCTGGCTCGCTTTTCGGAATAAAATTCTGACTATGGATAATCTCCGCTGTCGGAACATGCTTATCATCAACGCTTGTCCCCTTTGGTAGATGTATTTTGGTGTTCTTTTAAACATAAAAGGGTAGAAGAGTTGTGTAGAAATGTTATTTGGAGAGAAGAAGAAAAGAAATGAGTATTATTATGCATTTTAAAAAATTTTGGAAAGTAGGAGTTTTTCTCACCCCGTAGCAGCCGCTACGGGTGCGACGGCCGATATTTTCATCCATGGCTGCTACATCAACAACTATAATTGTCAATTATGTTCCAGTCCCTCCCGTTTAGCCCTATAGTGGAATGTTTCGGCTTTCCGGTCAATTCTATTGTTACAAATTCTAGAATGAATGAGATTGAGAACTTGGGAAAAAAAGTATATTAGAGATTTAGAGTACCGAAAATTGAAAGAGAAAAAAAATATTGGAAAGTGAAAACATAATATATAAAACATTAAATTGCTCTGTAAATATAACAAAGTAAAACTTTGTTTGAGCGATCCATAAGGTCATCCATGAAACTACTAAATTGTTCTTCTCATCCTGAAAGAAATCACAAGTCTAACCTCTCAAGCATAAAATATTAAAAACTAAAAAAAAAAAAAAAATGACACCAAAAGCCCCAAATATAGTTACTAAAGAACTTAGTAACTAGTTGCATCATCCTCCTCATCTCCATCCTTGGACATTGGAGGAAGCTCGTAATGGCTTGCAGGTGACACTTTTAAGTTGTCGCTGGCTTCAATGAAAGCAATTTTTGGAAGAAGAAACAAGAAAAATGAGAAGAAAAAAGGAATCTAAAGGGCTTTTTATGCTAACAGCTGCAGACGGACTTGTCACTGCACTGGGCAAAAGAAAGCCCTAACGAATGGGTTTTTCTCCTAATGCTTGAGGCTAAAAGTTCTAATGACCTATATACCCTGCACTTTACCCTGTAGAGGGGAATTATGGGAAATTGAAAAGGGAGGGGGTGGGGGAAACAACAGTTGCTAATGACTGTTCTCGCATCTTTCAATTCCTACCGAAACAACACGATCTGGGGAACGGTACAGAATTGGGCCCAAAAACTTTCGTGGGGCCATTCTATCCCGCAACAGACCAATTCCAGAATGTTCTTGCTTGAATGGTCAAATGGCCGACACAGAACAAAATTGACAAGGGCTTTTGAGGCGGTGATACATTTTGTATTTATAGACTACATGGCAAATCTTAGATTAAAATGATTCGTTCCATTTACATTTTTCTAAGCAAATTCACAGCATTAAAAAACATGGGAAAGTTTAGTCTCCACAAGTACAATGCAAACAAAAAATACTTGCTTAACCAACTCAAACTTCAAGAAAGAATTCCAATGAGGATACTGTATCTTCCAACGAGGGCAACCATAATCACATCTTCAAAGTATCCATAAAGTATCTTATAAGTATGCTACTTGTGTCTTAACATCAGGTGCTGTTTCAATACCGTCATTTTGAACCTTCGACAGGAATCTCAAATACTTGTTTTCTCATTGCTCCTAGCATTATTAATTTTTCATGTTCGAGTGAAATGTGTTCCAGTTCTTTCCACGTCGGCTTCACAGAAATTCATTTCATTATTTGTTCTATTATAGAACTATCATTATAACTTGTGTAATCTTAATTGGAGAATCATATTCCTAGGTGTCTTTATCAAGTTCAAGGCATTTTATGTCTGAAATTTGAGCATTCTCTGTTCTCCAAGTCTTCTAATACATATCATAGGAAATAATTCTGGTTGCCATTTGTATCCACTCACAAATCTGATTGTTCAATAGATAGTTGATTGTTTCTCTTGCAATTATAATAAAACCAATTTAAATTTTTTTATGATGGCATCTCTGTGCAAGAGCATTTCTTTGGCATTTTTTTATTTTTAAGAAATAACCTTATATAGTCTTGTTGGCAATCTCGACAGGCTCGGCTAAACCAAAGGCGGCTGCGTGTTGTTCGCATCGAGACTACTACAGATAATCAGCGAATAGTCGGGCTTCTTGTTCCAAACGCAGCAGTTGAATCAGTTCTCAGTGGTAATGGGTACTCCAAATTACAATTTCTTTCAAATATAATAAGCTTACATACACTATTACCTGACTTGCAGATTGAAAACCAAGGTTTTATAACTCGGACTCAGGAGATTCACCCTCAAGTTAATTCGAGTCCCATTCGCATGGGACTCAGCCAAGTCGGACCAATCCCCACCCTGGAGCCTAGAACACTTCAATTTTTAGTGTAGAAATGATCAATAAATCGCTATAAAATATAAAAATGGTGTCCTATAAATCTAAAATTTCAAGGCATGTGTTTTAACGATTAAGAATGTATATAGGTAGTAATAAGTGGCTGCATTTATTTTTTTCCGAGTGGAATGTATAGTACATTAGTACCTTTGATCTTCGAATGACAATCGTACAAAAAAAAATACAATTCTAATCTTCCAAGTGTAAATAGTGATTTAGGCCCATGATTGTAAATATTAGCTTAGGCCCACTTGGCCTACAGGCCCATGATCCAATGCACACCCAGTGGCAAAGCAAGGATTCTCTCTTGGGAGGAGCAAAAAATCTCTCTTACCAAGAAATTTGAGAAACGAGTAAAAAAAATTAAAATATTAATTTTGTGCACACCATTGCGCACCTCATAGTAGGGCCCACATGGTGGTCCATCTGAATGAACCACACAGGTACCCCCTCTGAAGTACATCAGATCCATGGGGTTTACACCCATCAGAATGGACTGGACCATTAGATTGACTGTGCACCTGTTTTGGACGATTGAGACTTTTGGGCCATTGATCAAGGGGTTAGGATGATTAGATGGGGTCAATTTTTTGTATATGGGTAGGCCCCAACCAGATCTTTCAAACCCACCCCCAACAACCACCCCCCCCCCCCCCCCCCCCCCCCCCCCCCCAACCCAACAACACACACACCAAAAAAAAAAACAACAAAAAAAAAAAGAAGCCGCCCCATCCCCATGTCGGCCCACATGAGAGGTCCATGCGCACATAGGATATATCCCCATGCGGGGTTGAGTCGGTCAATATACTAGTACTATAATTAGGAGATTTGATTACCTAGCAGATTACAATGATTTATTGTAATTTATTTTCCTGCTTGACTGTAGCCATTGCAATGGCAACTTTTGCATTATAAATACAGAATTGATCCCAGAGGGACGGTATATCTATTGGACTGCAATCTTCTGCTTTCATTTTCTGGTTTCACCTCTTATACTCTTGTTTTACCAAAATCAGTAAGATAGGATCTAGAACCATTCACCATATGAAATTGGACTAGGGAACATCAATTTTGTTACAGGATTCGGTCAATGGGGGCATTCGACTCCGTAGGCACTGGCTCCAAGTTGACTTGATCGAGTGCACTTGAACTCTTCCAATTAATAAAACCATGCTGCAAGCATAAAGGCCTAGTCACTAATCAACAGTCATGGAACATTTCATCAAGGGGAGCTGTGTTTTGAACTAGTTTTGTATCATTCGCTATGCAATAACTATTAATATACTGAAGCCTTTAATTTTCTGTTTATCATTTGCTTTTGGGTATCTGTATTCGACCAAAAAATTCTCGAAACTCAAAAGTGAACCCCCATTTTAGTGACCCCTTTTCTAGTAGCAATTTTTTCTCACCATTATTCAGTCTATAAATTGTGTGACAGGAGCTTATGTTACAATCAAAAAACAAAAAAAAATAAATTGTGATATTGACCCTGCCTAGCTGGGCCGTATATATCCATTCTTCCACAGTACAATTATCTTGATGCATGCATCTTACATTTTCCATAGAACCCAAACTTTTTGTACATATTATGAATTTGGCAGATTTATTTTGGGTTCCAGAGTTTTTATTTAGGATTGATATAGGATAGGGAGGAGGCATTTTGAATTACTTATTGCACATGTGTTTTGAATGTGGCAGATTTATCATGGGTTCAAGAGATTGATGATTGAGACAAAACGAGACTGGAGGCATTTTGCATTTTGCATTTTAATTGATTGCTGATGAAATTTTGTAAGGTATCCATCAGGATGACAACCCCCTGTTATTCTTGTAAATCCAACTGACGAAGCTGAATCCTCCATGTTAAACCTCCCCTCATTATTATTAATAGTTCCTTCTTTTGAGTACATGTATATCAATAGTCAACTGCATAGTAATATGTGAATACACCCCAGGAGATGGGAGAAATAAAGTGAGGTTCAAATAGCAGCAATGATCCACACATTTTGAAATGAATGTAAATCATCTGTCAATGGCACATCTATATGCAAATTTTTTTGTACATCTCTCTCTGCCTTTAATTATCTAGAAAATCATGTTTGTTTGGAAGCACGACTTTCACAAATGAATGGTATGGAGGTGGAAAAAGGCCACAGAAGGATGTATATTGATTTTTATTCAAGTTAGTGGGTCTCTGGACTTTACATTTTTGCCAACGAAATAGTAGGTTTGAAACATAATTAACGGTTGGGATCATGAATTTTGATTTTTTTTTAGTTCTTTTATCTCATATATGTATACATCTCAAAATATGTGAAGGTTTAAGATATGAAACTGAGGACTCGTTTCCATGGAAATAGAAATCCATTACGATATTTTTTTATGCATTTGGTGCAGGAAAGGAAATAGGCCCAAATTCGTCTGACTGACTATTTGGTGCCACCATGAATTCCCTGATGATTTCAATGTATTGTTGTTTGGTGCAGCAATAGATTTCTTATTATTCTAAGGCAATACAAATTGTTCATGGAAGATGTTGACTCCATTACAACACATCCACAACTTGATTGCACTCGTCATGTGATTCGGGCCTCATCAAACAATTTTAGATTAGTCAGTCATTCATGTAATGTAAAGATATTAGGGCTTATTTGGTATCTCTACTCTCTTTTTTTATATAAACCCATCAAAATAGAGCAATTAAAAAAAATCAATGGTTGATAATTTTTCACAAATTCCTCTAGATCCATGAGGTATCAAACTTTGAAATCTAACCTCGGTTGTGTACAGTCTTCTAAAGAGATTTAAAAGTTTAGAGATCATGTTTGGAGCCCACGGGATTAAGAAAATAATATAAAATGGTCCATTGTTTCTGCAAATATATCGAGATTGGTGATGATTGGCTGAGATTTGGATCTATAGTGATGTTTGACCTTATGAACAGTTTCGACATTTTGAATTGTGATTTACTATCCCAAAAAAAAAAAAAAGAAGACAAAAACAAACTACTTATGGACTAATCTAGAACCAAGCAGGGCACATCAATGGTTGATATTTGTCTCTAAATTGTTCAAGATCCATGAGGCATCAAGCTTTGAAATTTGACCCCATAGTTGTGTTCAACCTTCCAAAGAGATTTACCTATTTGGATCTTGTATTTGGGGGCCATAGAATTTAGAAAATAATATATTATGGTCTACATTTTTTGTAAATATCTCGAAATTGTGATGATCCAACTGCTGAGATTTAGACCCATGGCCGTTTTTAATTTTGTGAACATTTACTCACTCAAAATAAAATAAAAATAAAAAATCGGGCTGGGTGTTGTGGACGCCCAAAACAATGGAAATAGATGCCAAATGTTCTTATTTTCAGAACCTCCGTCCACTTTAGAGATTTAGAGAAGTAGAGGCTTGAAATAGAGATGTCAAACATGGGCAAAGTCCCAAATGTATTTCCAAATTTACAAGATGATCCAATTATGCATGTATGCAATGCAAATAACTTTAGAATACATAAAATGACTTAACTGTTTTTAAAATGCAAAGAGAGTGGCCCATAGAACACATGCAAATGCATACAATTATAATAATAATAATACTAATATAATATTGAGTAGTGTTCTCCGAGCAGCAATCTATTCAATCCAACTACGTGGGGCCCACTTATTATCAGTGCGTGCCCTTTTACCTTCTCATCCCCCTATCAGGCCTACCTTCACTTCCCTTGAGTGGAACCTGATCGGCGCACTTTTGGAGATACGGAGTTTTTTCCAGCGCCAAGTCGTTCCTCATGAGATTTGAACTCGCAATCGGCTAGCTCTTATATCATCTTAAATTTACTTAACTAACCATTCTTACCAAAACTTAGAGGCAGTAGAGACAGCAAAAATACTTTTTCAATAATATATTTTGAGAAGTTTTTTAAAAAAATAGACCAATAAATTTGCTAAAGTGGGCTTTTGTTGGCCCCCTTTTCATGATTCCAACTATTCATCCTCTTTGGGAGCCAACATCCTCTTTGATTCATCATGGATTTCGAAAACATTGGTGGCGAACCGTTGGATGTACTCATGGAAAATGGCCCCTTTAATACGAGATTTTGAGGTGAACCATTTTTTTTTTCTTGTGGGCTCCTGTTTAAATATCCAAGCAATTTATCCTTTTTAATAGGCAAAAAAAGACTAAGGGTCAAATTTTTACCGTTGATCCATTATAAAATTTGAGAAAAAGGCAAAAAAAAAAAAAAACTCTAAACTAATAAATTTGGTGCTCAGCACTTTTGTGGGCACTTGAATCATAAGACAAACCGTTCATCCTTTTTAGAAAGCTGAAACCAAGGGGGGGGGGGGGGGGGGGGGGGGGGGGGTGGGGTTAATTTCAACTTAGAGGTGGCTAGGAAATAAAAATACTTTTTCAATAATATATCTTGAGAAATTTGCAAGAAAAATAGACCAATAAATTTACTCAAGTGGACTTTTGTTGGCTCCTTTTCATGATTCCAACTATTCATCCTCTTTGGGAACATCCTCTTTGATTCATCATGGATTTCAAAAAAATTGGTGGTGAACTGTTGGATGTACTCATTGAAAATGGCACCTTTTCTACGAGATTTTGAGGCAATCCATTTTCTCTCTTGTGGACCCCTATTTTAAGATCCAAGCCATTCCATGTGCCCCACCCCATTGATAATCAGGCATCTAAGAGCATCTTCAACCGAGATGTTATTTTGGAAATGTCTAATTCCATTTAAAAGCTTATGTATCAATTCGAAGGTTTGGGATTTGGCATCTCCTAAAGTATGAACTCTAACCAATGTACAACATTTGATATTTTATTATATTTTTTTACTTTTATCTCGGTCTTTTTTCAAAAGATTTTGCACTCTTGTGGACACGCATCATAAAGTATTTAAAAATAATAAAAGGCATATTGCCTTTTCATCTACCAAATTTGGCAGCCCAATGTCACGCTAAATGCACTGCCATATTGAGGAGAGTGTACTCAATAGTCTTTTTTACCATTGCCACTGTCACGTGGCATTTGAAATATCCATTAGAGATGCTATAAGTAGGCACCACGAGCCTGACTACTTATGAATTATGATGATATGAGAAGTATGCAGTCTGCTCACAGTAGAACATTCCCTATAATATCTTTTAGAAAAAACTTCTTTGTCATTCCTTAGGGTTCGTTTGTCTTTTACGCACGGGATATGTAAATATAATTTACACATGTAAAAGATGAATATTCAAATTTTAAGTATGTAACGTTTACACACGTATTTCGTTTTACAACATTTGTCTAATAACACTATTTTCGCATCATTTACACATGTGATTTATTTTTCTATGTTTATTTCAATGATATGTGTATATGTATTAAACGATTTTATAAATGATACTTATTAATCATTAAATTATATTCTACTATAATGATATGAAAAGGAGACAAAAAGGTCTTATTTATTTCAAAATTTTCAATTACATTTAAAATCCTTAAAAAAGAACATGTCTTTCAACATGAAATATACTTTTCAAAAATAGATATTTCTATCAATGATCACCTTTAAAAAAATGCATTCCAACATGTTTGGTTAAGGAAATAAGATTTTATAGTCTAATGGTTAAGAAAAATAGGACTATTATCAATATTTCTATTAATTAATATTTAGTTCAATATTATCTTAATTCATTATTCAATTTGCATAAAACTTAACCCATGCATCTCACCGGCTTTATGCCAATATTAATCAATTATAGAAAGTTCTTAAAATGAGTATTTTATTGCTAAGTCCAATTATATTAAAAGTATCATAAATTTATTATGGTTAGATAAAATTGCATTTATACATTATTTTTTAATGATACCATAATGTTATGATAAAATTGCATTTATACATTATTTTTTAATGATACCATAATGTTATATAATATACATTCTTCCTTTTCTCTTACATTCATTTATACATATTTAAATATTTTTAAAGTAATATAATAATAAATAATTTTTGAAAAATCATTAAGATATTGGAAGAAAATCTAAAAGGAGAAGAGAAGATAGAGAATCAAATTCTGAAAGAATAAACCTACAGAGTAAATAGATTATATATATATATATTGTATAGCAAGGTAATAGAGAGAAATAGAAAGGTTACCTTCATAAAAGGGGATGAGATGCAGGGAGGATTTTCATTCATAGATTTCATCAGTTTTTATGCATCTTTTATTATTATTTTGTAAGTGCGTTGGAGGGGGTTTCGAACCCAGAATCTCTTTGATGGAAATGCCTCTTTTATTATTATTTTTCTAAATGCGTTAGAGGAGGGTTTCGAATACGAAACCTCTTTGACGGAAACTACCCCAAAACCAAACCGTCCGCCTCCAACGGGTATTCTTTGAAATCATATGTGCTTTGGTATTCTCTTTTCCCACCTGAACAGGTGTTCAAATCTTGGTGTGAAAATGGGCTCATTTTCACACCATTTACACATCTGATTTACACACAATATGAGTAAATACTTGTAAACAAACATTACTGATGCGTAAATATTACGCATATTCACCATTTAAATATGTAAATACGTAAATAAAATTAAAAAATTCATATAAATTTAAAAAATACAAATAAATTTGAAAAAAAATAAATAAATTTCAAAAAACGCAATAATTTCAAAAAACACAATAAATTTCAAAAGAATGAAATTTTTTTAAAAAAGATGCAAATAAATTTCAATAAATATAAATAAATTTCAAAAGATGAGAATTAATTAAAAAGACGCAAATAAGTTTCAAAAGATCCAAATAAATTTCAAAAGATGAAAATCAATAGAAAAAGACGCAAATAAATTTCAAAAGATCCAAATAAATTTCAAAAGATGAAAATCAATAGAAAAGGACGCAAATAAATTTCAAAAGATCCAAATAAATTTCAAAAAGTGTAAATAAATTTCCAAAGACGCAAATAAATTTCAAAAGACGTAAATAACATTAGAAAATACAAATAAATTTTAGAGGATTTTACTGGAAAATACCCAGTAAATGTCCGTCGCACTTGATAGTGCCCCGGAACATTTTCCATACGGTAGCATTCCTCCCGCCCTTTTTTTTTATAATTTTTTTAGAGTGACGATGGCGTCGTCTATAGAATAAATTTAGTGACGGCATCGTCACTCAATCTTATATATTTCTAACTGCGAAACCCCCATTTTGTCATCTCCAAGCTGAAGCAAACGGTGAATAGTTGCAGGTCTTCGAAGATTACACAAACATACATAGAATCCTACATCTACTGCTCATCTTAAAGGTTGTTGGCTTCCATTTAAGAGGTTGGTGCACGTCTTTGTACATTTGTGTACGTTTTACAACTAACCATTAATAATAAGTTCATGCTATTTGTCTTCCACTTCCTCTGGCCTTGTATAAGACCCATCCCAGATGTCATGAAATGGACGCCAATGATGTTTGCCATCTGGATTAAATGGTCTTCGTTTGAATCCCAAATGAGGACCCAAAGTACCCATCTCTTTCCCTCATTTTGAACTTGTTGGTTGCTGTCTCATCATCCATTGTATTTATATACGTAGAAATTGGAATGGTGCACAGAATCCAGCATATATTGCTCATCTTAGAGGTTGTTGGCTTCCATTTAAGAGGTTGGTGTACGTTTTTGTACATTTGTGTACGCTATACAACAAACCATTAATAATGAGTTCATTATATTTGACTTTCATTTCCTCCGGCCTTGTATAAGACCCATCTCAGATAGCTTTCATGCACGCCAATGATGTTTGTCGTTTGGATTAAATGGTTTTCGTTTTCTCTTGTTTATTTGGGAACCTACGTTTGTAATGTCATCTACATAAATGAAATGTAGTGTAGATTCTGGTGTAATTTTTTGCTAATTGAGTTATGTCCTTTTAATGATTAGGATGTTGGATGATGAATTAATAGTGATATTCCACTATGAAGGGGATCTTGATTTTGACTTGATTCATCCGTTATATAAAGGTGGGAAGCAAAAGATGATGTCTATTCGAAGTGATATAACATTTGACTCGCTTGTAAAATTTTCTTATAAAACTGATTGGGAGGGTAACTATGAAGACATAAGCTTACATTATTACATCACAATGGCAAAGTATTTTCATTGGTTGGCATCGAAGATGATAATGATATTAAGTGCATGCTTGCACTCTCAGCTGGAGTAACAAATGGGATTTATCTATATATCAATAGAAGACCAGTTGGTTCTGGTCTTGGAATTGGACATCAACCAAGATGTGCATGTTTACATTATTTTCCTAAACAGCATATTCATATCAGTATATTGTCATAAGTATATATTCTTAATTAAATATTTCTCTGACATTTATCATGTATTCTTTGAAGGTCGCATGGATTGCTAAAGCGACTGATGCGAGATGAGAAATTTGTGAGAACAGATGGCAGTTGTGATGCAAAGCGGAAGGCTCCATATTTCGGAGACACAACGATTCCTATTGTAAACCTCAGCGAAGATTATGACATGAAATTCTCCTCCGAACCGAACAATCCAAAGAATGTATTGGCCCAAGAGAGTGATATTGTGTTTCACACGTACATTGTTGCAATAGAGAGTGATTATGAGGTAGAAGCCATCAACATAGAAGCTGAGGGCCCTAGTAGTCATATTCATGGCAGTGTATGCCTTAGGGCGGCTCTAAATGCGAAATCAAATGTAGAACTGCCGCCAACCCACAAGCGTGAGGTTATTTTTGAAGATAGCATGGAGCCCATACAAGTCGATCACCCTAGAAGTAATACTCATGTGGGAGTTGGTCTTAGAGGATTCGTGAATGTGAAATCAAATGATGGGGAGCCATCAACCCAGAGGCGTGAAGTTATTTTTGAAGATAACATGGTTCCAGATAAGATGCTTACAGACTTGTATCATACTACTTCGCGTGAGATGTGGATAGGGCGTGAATTTCCAGATCGCAAAAATTTTAGGAGGACATTAGCCAAGTTTGCAATATACAACAACTTTGAGCTATTGCGCCTAAAGACAAGTCGGTTCAAAGTGACAGCACGTTACAAGGATCGGGATTGTCCATGGCGCATCCACGCGTCTATAATCGAGAGTGGACCAAGATTTAAGGTTCGAACCTACAATCTCCTCCATAAATGTTCAAAACCAATGATGGGCACGGCACATATGCAGGTGTCTTCTGAGCTAATTGCAGAGTAATTTCATCTCCATACTTTTGGTAATTTCATCTCCATACTTTTGTAATGTTTTTCAAACCTCTCCAGACGCTCAATCCTCTTAAAAGGTAAATGAAAAGGCGTTGGGACAACTTGTTTGAAGCTGAACTGTTTTGTTACACGCTGGGTATTGTGCCTCTCAACAATCCAATAATTTAGTAGGACAGTTGATGAAGTGAACAA
Organism: Litsea cubeba; assembly: GCA_012931725.1. Lineage (NCBI taxonomy): Eukaryota > Viridiplantae > Streptophyta > Magnoliopsida > Laurales > Lauraceae > Litsea > Litsea cubeba. The sequence continues at coordinate 14,893,120 of CM022951.1, forward strand.
TCCCTTGTCTTCTTTTGTAACACCTTGAAACAGCTTCTTGGGTATCTTAGCATATGGCTGCCACGTAAACTGTAAAATTAGACAAACTTAATCAACAACATATTCAAATGTATCAATATCACAAATCAAAGTAATGAATTGTTCTAAAAGTTAATACCCCAACCTCTTTAAGATCGTTGATATGCTTTCATATCTCTTTCATGTTAGTCACCTGCATCCTATCTCTCAGTCTTAATTCCCATGTCTTGAACAATGGGTACTAAGTCTTTTTTCCAACTAGGAGATGGGGCAGGACATCTCCCAATTGACATTCTTGAATAGGCCCAAATCTGCAAACCACAATCAATCAAACGAAAAGTTAATTACTCTTAAATATCAGATGAAAATAATTCAAATACGAACAAATCATTAAGTTTACAACACCTGTAGCAACTGTAAAAGGCCTGTTAGAGTCTTCAAAAGGGTTAGCCTACAAGTATCCCTTTTGTCTTCACGTTTCTCTTCACATTCATCCTCTTCCTTTTCATCATCTTCACCTTTTATTAACCTTGTTGCACTTCCAATCATTCTGTATAGGCTTGCAAGACAAACCGGACCCCATGCATAGGGCTTGAATTCCCTAAACAACTCCAGCTGCCAAGCTGGCCCCCTAGCACCAGAAGAATTGACAAATATTTATCCAGACACCAAGAAGAACAAGTATGCCCTTATCTTGTACAGCTCCTTTGTCTTCTTAAAAGGTTGAAGTTGTCTTCTAGCCACTTAAATTTAATTGTAATCCCAATGGTGTCTTTTCCAGCACGTGGGATAATGCCTAGCAACTGCTTGCACACTTTTAGGACAAAAGAACTCGGGAAAGTCCTGCTCGTTATAGCTTCACCGTTAATCGGGAGCCCATATATATGTGCAACGTCCTCTAAAGTTACTGTAGCTTCACCTGTAGGCAAATGGAATGTATTTGTCTCCGACCTCCATCTTTCAACCAAGCTACTAATAAGGGCATGGTCTATTCTCATGTAGTCTATTTCAGAAATATTAGATAGTCCAACATCCCTAACAATATCCTTTTGTCTCTCTGTTAGAACTCATATGTCTTTATCAGGTCGTATTTATGCATCTATAGGTCTCTGGTTCTATTCCATTTAATATAGCTTTAGACACGTATGAGTCTTGATCATATAACAACTTATCCTTAGATCCTAGCTTATCTCCTTTGTCCATCTGCTCACTTCAATATACACAAGCACATATAAAGACTAGATAGTTATTAATACATAATGAACAACCGACACCTTGCAAAACAATTTTCTCATAAACAATGGACATCGTTCCTCTACTTATAGATACAACATGGATCGAAATAAACTAAAGGATTACTACAAATTTTAGAAACAATGTGGTAGAACAAAATTTATTTAGGTCAAACATTCGACCAAAATTCATAGTGAGTCTAAATAATAAGGTTTCAGATGAAGTCAATTCACAAAGCCAAGAAGATGAAATATTGAGAAACTGCCAGAGTATGAATATCCCAACCACATGCATACAGCTGTGAAGTTCAGTGTGCTATGTGCAAACAATTCAAGCATTACAAATTATGGCCCTCGCTGTATATGAAGCACACAAACCCAAAACCTTTATTATCCAACCCTTGTAGTCCTAGATTAAAAGACTGTCATCTTTTGACCTTTTGAACTGTCCTAACCATTCATTCTAAGGACACTAATGGGATGTTCATAGTGATTCTTAAGGTTATGCCCCATACATCATGGACCACGATTTGGAACCCCTCATATTGAAAACGTACAACGTCATACACACGGTGCACGCACATGAATAAGCATATACTGGCATGTCAAATAATGCCTCAGATATAACCCATACCATCATAATGCAGAAAAATATACTCAAAATGTCTTCGATCAGCAGAATGCAAAAGACTAGCTTCACCTAAAACAAGATGGCAGAGTCACCCCATGGCAAACAAATGCGAGCACCACATAGATAACAACCAAGATGAGGACTATCAATGCAACCCTGTGAGTCCCAAGGAAGTGTAGATTTGGGCTATGGTACTAACAAGCTTGTTTTCCAAAATCAATTACAGGAGTTTGGTCATATCTATGTAGAGAATGTGGAAGATTATACGAGCAAAACATGCATTCATGACATTGAAGTCTTGGCAATACTGTTAAGCTTTCCATCTTTGTTCAAGCTTTGATCACTTGATCACAGAAAAAAAAAATACAAGCATGAAGAGAAAAACAACAAATCTACTAAAAATTACACACCAAAAATATTGAGAATGAAGAGGGAAAAATATAAAATATCAAAACATCAAAGAGAAAAAGGATATCAGACAAGAATAGAACACAAAAGAAGAAAATGCATGTTTGGGTGATGTAAACCAACTTCCAAATTATAATCAGACACCAAATGAGCATCAATGAATCAAATGTGCATGTCGAAAAACAAGTGAACAAAATCCGTTGTAGGTGTTTCGTTCTTTGGGAAGATAATCCAGACATTGTATTTGAAATAACTCACAAATGTGCAGACGCTCAACCCACTTTCTGAATTTCAATCAATCACCAAACAACCATCAATGAGTGGCATGTGCATGTCCGAAAACAAGAGAAATCCAAACTAAAACCATTGTGGCCGTTTCGTTCTAAGAGAAAAAACTCAAATGATAAACCCACAAATGTGCAAACGGTAAACCCACTTCTGGTTTTTCATGAATCACCAAACAAGCATCAAAGAATCGAACATGCATGGTGCAAAACAGGTGAAACTCCGACGAAACCAACCTACCATTATCGTTCTTGAAAAAAAAACCACAAATGAAAACAAGAGAAACACCATATTTTAGATATGCAAACGGTTTCAACGTCCCATACCTTAGAGGTTTTGTGCGATATCGGATCAAGGTTGATGCAAAATGGGGAAGGAAGAGTGCAAAAGAGCAGCGGCGCCGACGTACTCTGGTAAAGGGAGGAAGAGGAGAGAAAGGAAGGGGAAAGAAAGAAAGTGACAAGGAAAGGAAACGAGGTTTTTAAAACAGCAGATGAGTGACGCTAGCATCACTAATTTTCACACTGCGTCACTCGTTTAATGTTGGAAAAAAAAAACCACATGGGGTCTAACGGACCCCGTTTGTGTGGTGCGATTTTTAAGGAACTATCAAGTTAAACGTCCAACTACTGGGTATTTTTGGGTAAAATCCTCTAAATTTAAAAAAAAATGCAAACTTAGATAGATTTGTTAAGAACTCAGATAAATTTGTTCCATAACTCAGATAAATTAGCCAAAAACTTATATAAATTTATTTCAGAACTCAGATAAATTAGCCAGAACTCAGATAAATTAGCCAAAAACTCAGATAGATTTGTCCAGAACTCAGAGAAATTTATTTCAGAACTCAGATAAATTTGCGCAAAACTCAAATAAATTTGACAAAAAATAAAAAACTTAGATAAATTTCATAAAAACTCATATAGATTTGTCAAAAAACTCAGATAATTTTTTCAAAAACTAAGATAAATTTATCAAACACTAAGCTGGGCTTCTTTGCGCAGACTGGGTCGGGTCAGACTTGACCTGGGCTCGAACTGGCCTAGAAGTCGAAGGTCCATTCCTTCTTCTCCAGTGAGTGTTGCAGGATGCTGCACATAATCACATTCCAGAGGAAACAAAGTTTTTCGTTGGCTCTAAAGAGGAGAAGATAAAATGAACCAGGGACTTGGTTTGCAAATCCAAGAAGATAGTTAGTGATGATGTGAGAGAGAGGGAATATAAGACCCTTTATCTGTTCGCATCTCCATCTCTCTTACAGAAAAGAAGAAAAAACTCGCCATAGCCTGCATCGCCTCAAAGCTCGACAGCGAGGACATGGTCCACCACTGCAAGGACCGGCGCCGCCTCATGAAACAAGTCATCCTCTCCCGCCTCGTAGCCTCCCATTCCGACTACTTCCACTCCCTCTGACTCACAGGCTCCGCCCTTTCCATATTCGTCGTCGGAGAACACCTCTCTGTCTCAGACGGAACCCATGCCGTCCTCCTCCGTCCCCATTCCTCCACCTCCTCTACCACTACCAACACCATCGCTCATGCCGGTCCTCCTCCGCCTCGACCTTTCACTCCAGCACCAGAACCTCCGCCTCATCCTCCTTCCACCCCTTCTTCCCCCACCATCACTAACTTCAAAGTCCCTCACATCCTCTCTGAGTCTAGCCCTTCTGCAACACCTCCCCAAAAACCCTCCTTTCCCAAATACCCAAAATACCCTTATCTACCCACCAACTCCTCCTTCACACCCCTTCTCAGGCCTCCTCCATCTAGAACTGGGAGGACTATGGCGATCAGTCTGGATTAGCTTTTTTTGCATAGATGCGAAGGTCGGATGACGAAGACGATCTCTGGTTTCAGACTACTATGATTCTCTGCAACTCGTTCTGGAACAACAGTAACCCTATTCTTTGTCGGCAATGGCTCAAAAATTCCGAGGATTTTAAATAATCTCTACTTAAGAATGAGGAGGGGGAACAGAGGATTTGAAATTTTGAGAATTTTGAGAATTTAAAATTTCATGCCTAATGAGTTGAAAGGGCTAATTAGTCATGGAAATTGTAAATAGGGACCCCTCGCTGCAAACAGCCTAGCTGAGTGGACCATAGGCTTTAAAAGTATTTGCTTGGACTGGAGGCTGTAAACATTGACTTATAGGGACCTTTCGCTAATTTTGTCTTTTTAAAAGAGCTTTTTGTATGTACCCCCTAAGGTTTGTAAGATTTGTAAATAAGCCCCAGAGGTTTTAGTATTTTCAAATAGACCCCTATATTTTTATTTTAATACCTTTTGTGTCCCCAAAATCAATAGTCTTCCAACCGCCATAGGTTTTTAGAGAGAAATTACACTTTTGTCCATTTCTTTTATCCTTATATGTATAATTTCAAATGCTTGGAGTCAATTTTTTTTGTAAAGCATGCAACATTAACAATTGCACTTAGTGAGAAAGAATAACCCTACATAATATTTTTTTTATCAACACGGGGCTCATTTAATTAAATCCAAATTGATAATGACGACAGTCGACACTTGTACTTATAACTGGTTATGATTTATCCAATCCATATATGACCCACCATTAGATTGATGAAAGTTTCAAAATATATGATTATACTTCATGTGTGTGTGTAAAAAAAATATTAATTTTTAGAATTTCCGAAGGGTGGTGGTATTTGGCTCAATGTAAAAGAAATATTGCGGGAAGAGGCAAATGTCAAAAAAAAATATATTAATTTTTTGAACTTGAGGGGGAGGGGGAGTTTTAAACTTTTCTCAGATATGGGTGGGCCCTTCAATCCCTAGGTCCTTGTACCTAGGTCCACCCCTAGTCATGTGCATAAGAGAGTTATTGAGAGAAACTATTGGGACTTGAGATAAAATAATGATATTTTTGTAAATAATAATATACTCATTTTTGTTTAATGGATATAAGGGCAAATCTGTCATTTATATAAAAATTCAACACAAATCTCATGGTGACTGCCTATTCGTATTAGGAATATTGGTTTTGGGGACATGAAATGTATTAAAAAAAAATAAGAGCCTATTTACAAATACTAAAACCTTAGAGGCCTATTTACAAATCCGACAAATCTTAAAAGGTATATACAAAAAGCTCATTTTAAAATTCATTCTCATAGCTGAAACATTCCAAAAAGGACGCTAAATAGGTCCAATCCTCCATCTTGTATCGGATTCGGAGCTTTTCCATTTTGTTTAACATAAGACATTAACTTATTTTTCCTTTGAGTTTTAAAAGAAGTCAAATAACCTCAAAACATAGACCCAGTAAAAATCTGCTCCCAAACTTGTGAATTGACTCGACTCACACCAATAAATAAATTTTGCCACTACATGCTTAGTTCCTATGATTCAAGCGAGCCCAATCAAAATCACTAGTCGACTCACTCACTCTGCTTCACTTACAATAGCGCGGTTTTCTAAAATTCAAATACGGATGCAAACTGCAAAGCAAAAGTGTTCAAATATTACGCTGTGAGTCCTCCACTGTCCTCCTCCTCAACATCCGCAGAAGAAGAAGAAGAAGAAGATGATGGATCCTGTCATCTGTAATATGCTTCCTTCACATCCTTCTCTCACCGTTCCAGATAACAAAATCCCTTCTGAAGATCCCATCTTTCCATATCTCTGGTACTCTCTTCCTTCTCTCTCATTGATGATTTTTCATATATCTACATGATGTCTCATCAATCAATGGCTGTTGCTTGATCGATTGTTTCGCTTCGCCCAGTTCCATCAAAATCGCTCTACAAGTTCTCCTCCAAAACCCCAAATCTGCTCTGCATCTCAACCATCTCCTTGACAACTGCACACGCAGCTTCGAGAACGAAGATCGCTACCGGAACGATATCAGATTTCTCAAAGTCTGGATCCTCCATGTATGGAATTGGAATTGGAGTTGGAATCTCTTCCACATTTTTGTTTGTTGTATCTGTTCTTCAATTGAATTGCTCTGCTCTGATGATTTGAGAATTTCAGGCCGATGCAACGCAAGATTTTGAAAGGGTTTTTAGGGTGTTGGAGGAGAAGAAGATATGTCTCAGCCATTCGCTGCTGTACGAGTCCTATGCCGCGTTTCTTGAAGCTAAAGGGAAATTGGTTGAGGCACATGAGGTCTATCAATTGGGAATTTCTAGGTTACATTTCAGCCTACTATAATCTACTTGATTCATGGTTTTAAAACTAGGGTTTGGGGGTCATAGAGGGACACTTATAAATGCCCTTACAGTTACAGCAGATGCAATGGTTCTCTAAACTTCTAATGGGTATTTCTTAATCTACCATAAAATGAAAAAAACACAAAAAAAAAATATCTCTCTTTTTTTTTTGTTTGGCTTCTGTTTCCCCAAGATAAAAGGTTATCTGATGCTCAAATTCTAAAATTCACATTTGAACTTCATTTTTAACCACTTATGGTATGGAATCCATGTATTCAATTCCTTTGTATTGGGTTTGTTTGTTTGCATTAAAATACATATCAGGCTAAAACCCTGTTTTAATGGTTCATTTTTTAATTCTATGGGTGACATCAACTGGTAACAGCCACCTTTGAAGCAGATAAATAATGAGGTTTATCTAGTGGTTTTTGCCACGAATTTTAGATTCTGTGCTCATTCGTATCATTTTCTTAGATTTTTGACTCTTGCCTTTTTCTTTTTACCCATTTGGGTGGTAGGAATGCAGTGCCGCTCGAACATCTAAAGAAACTGCATTCCTTGTTCCTAGGCCGAATGCAAAGGATTGTCAAAGCTTGTTCTCTTGATAAGGTATTGTTATCTGGAATTAACTCAATATTATTGCTTGGTAAATGTATAAGCATTTTGACTCTTAATAATGATGTTGCATTTTTGTTGGAAAGCAATTATGTCGACTCTTTATTTTTCCTTGTAACTAATAATGTTGCCTATGTACTACCGATTATATAAAAGTAGGTGCCTTTTTATGTAAATGAGGGTGCTTTATGCCCCAATCTTCTGCCACGTTGGGGATTTCCGTTGATGTTTCAAATCATTAAAAATGTGAAATATTGAATCTATTGATCGGTTTGACTCATATATCTGTATTTTGTGTTCCTTTACGTATATTGAGTAGTATTATGCTTAATGTATGAAACTTTTTTTCCTTAAATATTTCTTCAGCTGGGCGAATAACTAGGATTGCATTTTTCCCTTTAATAGTTTATCCTTTCTATTCAGTATTCACACAAGGGTATTAGGGCCTAACTGCTGGTGCAGTTGCAAATAAAATTGTAAGTAAACTTAATTTCAATCCCAGACCAGCTCAGGTCCTCCTAGGACTTAGGAGCTTCTCAGATGCATTCAACAAAATGTAGATGTGCGAGAAAGACCACAAAATGGAAAAAAAAAATAGCTTCGGTTTTTCAACCAATGACCTGATTCTAGATTTATTTTTTTTGTTTCAATTTGAAATCACGAGTTAACTATTTTCTTAAAGCAACTGAATTGTTGAACTAAATAACCAATTGTAGTTGCATTTGCACCTAATTCAAAAGAATTTGATAAACTCACTCAGTTTCTTTGAAATGATTAACATATCTTGTGTCAATATGTTTGGACTTGTATTATTATTTTTTATTTTGGAAAGGCTACTATAAAGTTTACTAAGCCAAGAATAGCAGTATAGGAGGGTTGTACTTCCCTAAACAAAACAAGCAAAGAAAAGAAAGCTAAGTTTAATAAAAAAAAGTTGCAAGGAAGAAAACACACACAGACAAATGGTGCCCCAGAATATTCTTAGGAAGTATCATGTGAAGCTTATAATATGGCTAGGGCTTTGTGTCCTTTTAGTTTGGAGAAATGACTGTACACACCCTCTTACCATGCCATGCCCCAAAAATGATTTGGGGTTGTCTTCTTCTTCTTTTTCCAAAAAAAAAAAAAAAGAAGGAAAATACCACTTATAGAACCCACCACCCTGTGAATTGTTGGCCAATTCATACTCCAATTAAAGCTGGTCCAACCGTTGGACTCTTTAGCTAAACAAGGGGTAGACTGATTATGTAATTTAAGTGCTCTGACAGTGTAATTTTATTGGGGTTCGGGTGGCTTGGTCTATATCTCTTATATAGGCTCCTAATTGTTTTCTGCTTTGAGCATAGCTGTTGTACAATCTTTTCTAATCAATATATTGCTGTTACCTTCTTTAAAAAAATGTGTTTTTACATATCAATCCAATGGTAGGCCCGTGCCCACTCCAGGAAATTTTTGCTCTAGGTAATTTATGGACGGTAGTGTTTCTGACCAATTTAGATTCAAGAACACATGAAAAGAATTTGGGTGGTAATGTGTTGTCATTTCTCTAAGTTTTTAGCCAAGAGATTTTCTCAAAAAATTCCTTCTTTCTTTATGTAAAGAGGTACATTGATTGAAAGTTTTTCTTTCATATTCTCTTTGTAGGTTGATGCTGACAAATCTCTTGTGCATGGAAAACTTATCCTTAGCCCATGGTCTAGTTCCAACATTGATGAGCTATTGAAGAAGATAGATACATACAGTCTCAAGTGTAAAGTGAGATAATTAGATGGTTTTATTGAGATGGTTTCATTGACTTGCTCTAGTTTGAACCTCTAAACAATTGAAAACCTATTCCTGGATATTTATTTTAGGGATACCACAAGAGTGCTAAAGCATATTCGGGGAAGGTACCATTATCCTCTTTGAAAAAATCTTCAAGGAATAAGCTAATTGAGCTAGGTACTATTTGTATCCATGCCTTTTGCTTTATTAATGTCTTGATTCATTTAATCTGAAACATTCATGATGATATGAATCTAAGTTTTGTGGCTAATGCACAAGGCAACATGCATCTTATTGGCACTTGATTGTTATGTTACAATCATTTTATGTAAGACGTTGATTGATTTAGTCTGAGTTAAACATTCATGATGATATGAATTTATATTTTGTGGCTAATGAACAAGACATGTATCTTTTTAATGCTTGAATGTTCTTTTTCTCAACCATCTTTAGAAAAATCTCCCAAAAAAAAGTCATTATCAACCTCCTTAGGCTTTAATCTTTTGTAGAGTGAACCTGTTGGATCTTATTTTCTTTCATTAGAACACATTTTTGAAAAAAGAATTGGGAATTAAAGGGGACACGTTGGAGGTATAAGTGGGAGATCTACCTGTAGCCTCTTGAAGAGATGATTAACTAATCCTATTAACCTGATGATGATGCTTTCAAAGAGATAATGGCGTGGGTATGAATTGATAGGGACAACAGAGAGCCATATCATGTTGAGGCCACCACGAAATTCCGTATGGATGTGATGGAATGAATCAAGTGACTTACTTTCAAGCTAAAGTCTTACTGATGGACCATGCCAAGGCCAAATGGTCAACGCATTTTTAGCTTCATTGCATTGATTTTTGCGTTGTCCATATTTCTTGGGTCAAATGATGTCCAAATGTCGTGATGAATGGATGTGTTATCAATCATAGCAAGATAAGTGGTTGCTTCCTGAACTTTATTTCTCTCTTTCTTCGTGTCTCCTTTTCTAATCTCCCTCATCTCGATCCTTGGTATTGGAGTGAGATCCAATGAGATAAACTAGCTGTTGGAAAACTAGGGTCAACTTCGTGGACAGCAAGGCTAGTGGAACAAGCAGTGAAGAAAACCATGCCACACAATTTTTTGAATTAACTGAGTTTTGGAGATAATTAACTTTTGGATTGTGTTTGGACTTTGGAGGGGGGGAAGATTGATTTTCCAAAAAAATAGAAGATCACGTTTTTGAGTTTTTTAAGCGCTGCAATCAATTAGAAGGGATTGTATCCTCTTTTTCAAAGAAAAGGAAGTATTTAAAATTTTGGATCAAGTGAAAAAAGTGCCATTTCAATTTGATAAATATTTAGAACATTGTGATGAAATCAGTCTATCCTTTAAGAAACCACTCACTTTTATTTTTTATTTTTTATTTTTATGCACTCTAGTAGGAATAGCACCGATTGAAGATAAAATGAGAGAAAATTGACTGAGATGGTTCGGCCATGTTAGAAGGCGTCCAATGGAGGCACCTGTTAAAAGGTGCGAAAGCATTGAGATTGCCAGGAGTAGGAGAGGGAAAGGGAGACCCAAGAGAAGTTGGAAAGAAACTATTAAACATGACCTTGCCTACATGGATCTAACGGAGGACATGACCCTAAACAGATTTGATTGGCGTCGTTAAATCCATATAGCCGACCCCACCTAGTGGGAAAAGGCTTGGTTTGGTTTGGTTTGGTTTATGCACTCTAGTTGGTTCAACATGTGGGGATTTGTGTTTATTTATTTATGGGGAGCGCTACACAGCGCCCGGGCATTTTTTAGGAGAAAATGCCCCTCCTAGTTAGGCCCACTGGGATGCATGATGATCATGGCAGTCCATTGGATGGAAAGATCCATATGAGGCCTACCTATAAGCAAAATCTTTAGTCCATAAGATCATCCTAACCTTTTGATCCATGGCCCTAAGATTTAATGGTTTAGAGGCATCATTTTATCATGATTTCAATCCAACGGTGAGGAAAAGTTGGACAAGTGTCAAACTTGGAACTTGTGACTATTCTCTGTGTGTGTGTTGTGTGTGTTGGTGGGGGGTGGGGGGGTTAGTGTGTGTGAAAAGATTAGATTAACTCTCAACATGGGCCCCATGACCAAAAATAAGGGGCGTTTTTTAGAATTTCCCTTTATTTATATAGTGAAGTGTTTAAAGGATGTTCGTTAATAGAGCTAACCAAGCCGTCAACCTCACAGGTCCTCACGACCCCACAAATCTCAGCTAAAATCTTCTAAAAGGAAGATCTGCATGATTTAGTTGATAGTTGACTTTTGATTGATTGCCCAATTACTGGGAACCTTTGACTGTAATCACGTCAATTAAAGGGGAACAATTACTGTAACACTTCCTTGTATAGCACACTCAAACTTATAAGTTGAGAGAGGCCTCCTAAAGGGAAGGACACTCATACAATTGCAGAAATTCATATTTCTTCCAATCTCTTTGTTTTGTATGGTATCAATGCCCATGTGATTCAAGAAAGTCTTTGGTGTTCTTCTTGCTCCTCTAATCATCTAATGAAGTTAGAATACTTTTCACGTGAAGTATGTTTGGAGACATAAGTTTTCGATTTATGAAGGCGTTGAGGCAGCATTATATCAGGAAATCTCATACTTTCTTTCTTTCAAGACTAAGGGATCAAGTCTCTATCTGATTGAGAGGAGCTTCATCCCGCTCTCTATTCCATAACATTATAATACTTCTCATATAGTCATATGGAGAATGAAAAGTATTTTTTGGCAATCTTGGTTCTGCCAACATCGTTCTAACAGTGTTTTTTGTTCTAGGTGGCCCATCTATGATAATCATGATCAATATTTAGTTGCTTTGAAGGTTTATATCACCCTGGAGGATTAATCTTGAAGAATTACAGATCTTTTGATGATTTGTCTGTCTAGATGCTGAACTACTTGAGAGTTATAACTGCAAATCTGCAGTGGGTGTCGCTACATGAAATCCGAGATTTCTTAAATTCCATGACATGATTTTGTCTTTCCAACACACATGCATAAGTCAAATTTTCAGCGGAATATCATTTATGATAAATAAAGATCAACTAAACCTTTATTTAATCAAAACATGCCCAAGCAGCCTGTGGTAGGATGGCCAGAAATGGCACATGGAATGTGAGTTTATGTGGCTAAAAATCTTATTAGTTATTGCAAAAGCGGGGTTTTACATGTAAAGGCCTAATGGTGTTACATTGTGACAGTATGCTGGCACAACATAAAGCATTTGATCCAGTCTATCATGGCCAACTATAGCATATTGAAGTAAATTGTCGCTTCATTTGGAAGTAAGTTAACAAAGAAACAAAAATGGAATATACACACACAAATGACCAACTGGCAGATTTTCTCACAAAAGTTGCGACCAAGAGACAATTGTTTGGTTTTTATTTCAAGCCATAGTAGATATCTATGCACCAGCTTGAGGGAGAGTGTCAGAACCATAATGAAAGGTTTTTTTTGTAATTTCTCGAAATCAAGGATTGTTTTGTGATCATGTCAGTGTGGTATTTTCAAATTTCAGAAAAAAAATACTTAATATAATAGTGAGAATTGGTTGCCTAAACCTAATTGGAACATTTTCTTTTCTTATTTCCTTAAAAAGGAAGATCAAAGGTGAATTTTAAAAAATGAGCATTTTTTAGAGAAATAGAAACAAAAGATGGGAAATGAACTACTAGGATTATGGATGGCTATTCATTCCCCGTCTTCTTTTAATTTTATTTCTCTATAAGTAAAGCTTATGTGATTTCCATTTTTTAAAATCCACCTTTGATCTTCATTTTTAACTACTTCTGATATGAATTCTTCGTATTCAATTCCTATGTATTATAATGCAAACAAACAGGCCCTCGGTTTCTCAAATTTTTAGACTTTTCTGTTGAATCTTGATTCTCTATAAGAAAATTAGTTCAAAATTTTTTCCTTCTTTGCACAAAAAAATGTCACACAAAATGGTGGCAGGCAACACGGAAAATTGAAGGGACTTTCCTCTCTATCATGGAATCTTCACTTGCACAAACAAACCCTAAATAAGTTTTAACTTTGTGGAAAGTAGAATTTGAAGGCACAGATTATTGGTTAAACATGTGGTCAATATATTTCTTACATTAAACAATGTGAATGTGGTTATTTTTGTCTTTGGCTAGACTCTTGTAGGTCCTCATAGTCAACCAATCAGTTCATTTTAAAATTTGCAATTTGCATGATTCATGATGGAAAAAGTTTTTTTTCCCTCTTTTGGTATAAATTGTTAGAGTGCTATTGTCCATCACTAGTACAAATTTTTTTTTTTTTAAACTCTTATAAAGGTCATCACCCAGTGCAATCCCGCCGAAGTAGAGTCCTGGGAGGGTCTAAACTAGAGACAGACCTAACCTTTGGCAATTTTGCACAAAGTGGCTGCTCGCGGGTCTTGAACATGCGTCATCACGCATGGCACCCGAGACTTTTACCATTGCACCGAAGCAATGATCCTTATCTGATCAAATATTTGAACTCTTATCTGATCAAATATTTTAAGCTCAAGTGGATTTTGTTATGGTTGAAATTTCTTTTATACCTGCTTTAGTGCTTTGATATACCTGTGTGTCTCAAGTTGTACTCTCTAGCGGTTTTGAAGTTTGAACTTCCTTTTTGTTGCTAGCAAAGAGGTTTTGAACATGTTATCCCTTTGCCATGGAATTTTGTGAAAGAACAACTAGTTATTTCTAAGAGCTTCCATTAGATAAATGGTTATTTTAGTGGCACCAAACACTATTTTCATTCCTTTATGGTAAATCAACTAAGCAATTATCTTTGGCATAAATGCTGTTATATTTGTAGGTGGGATTAAGTATTTGATCAAGGGTTGCTCTGGTCAAGGTGGATTTGCTCAAGTATTCAAAGCTTTTGTGGATAGTAACCCTGATGAAGTTGTTGCACTGAAGGTCACTGCAATCTTTCTTTTCTTTCTTTTGCCTAGACCACTTTTCTTTTTCAATTTAATGTATGCTGTCATCTTCTTCAATATACTCACAGATACAAAAGCCTGCCTTCCCTTGGGAATTTTATATGTACCGACAAGTTGATAAACGAGTCTCAGATGACGAAGTAAGCCATTTGCTTAGATTTGTTATTCACTCGAGTCACAATTGTGATTTAATTGTTACTTAATCCTGACTTTCCATTGTTAGAGACCAAGCTTTGGATTTGCTCATCGAGTGCATATCTATGCTGACTGCAGCATACTGGTTTGTGACTATGAAGCTCATGGAACACTTCAAGTAAGTGCATTAATTTTAGCTAATTCGCCCCTGGGACACTTCAACATGACTTACTCCATTGTTTAAATCCATTTGTTGACTTTATTATATGCATTTTCTGCAGGATGTTATAAATTCCTATCTGGTGATTGGTCAGTGGATGGATGAAGTGCTATGTATTTATTACTCCATAGAGATGCTGCGCATGCTAGAAACATTGCACAATGCTGGCATCATTCACGGTGATTTCAAGCCTGATAATTTGCTTGTTCGCTATGCAAGGTAATTTCATTTCTTGTTTTTGTGGATAGTGGGGTTGTAGATTGTTCTTTTTATAAGATATTTCATTCAAATAACATAACGTGAAAGAAATTATAGAACTTTGTAATGAAATAAATTATAGAACTTTGTTCCTTCATTATCCATTGTAGAAGAAATGAAATTTCACTTCTTATTTGTCTGGATGGCACAGTAGAAATACCTTGTATTGGAATCTCCCAGGTTAAGCTTTACATTTCTTGATTTTTGGTTCAACCTGCTTTCCTCAATAAGAAGGAGCTTGCTTAGGCGATCTTTAGCAGCCTTTTCATCTATCAGAAGAGCTGTACTACCTTGAGAATCAGCAAGTTTTGATTGAATGCCCTCAAGGATGTTCTTGCCTTCATGATTATTTGAGAAATCTGAAGTTTAGATTTCTGCCTGTTTCTTAGAGTCTTTTTCAGAGTAAAGCTTTTTAGCAACTTTGAACATCGGAGAAACAATTGAATCTAGTTCCCCAGGCTTCCTTTACTACAGTAAAGAATCTGTCTTCTCTGGCAATATTTGGCTTGTCTTCCTTGAAGATGAGACTTGGCTTATGATCAGAAAGACCTGAGTTAAGGAGGGTTCCTTAAAGATGTACGCGCTTTGGAGGAAATGATGATTGACTAGGGCACGGTAAAGTTTGCACTCTATTCGGTTGCTGCCTTTAGATGAGTTGGACCAGGAAAATTGGGAACCTGCAAGAGGAAACTCAACCAAACTACAGTAGTCAATGCAGTTGTTAAAACATTGCATTGATGTAAGGTTTGGAGTGGTACCACCTAATTTCTCTGTGGCCCATCTGATAGCACTGATATCACCCATCACTAACTCTGGTTGAGAAATGGATTTATAACATTTTGTTTGAGTTCCAAAGTTGCTGCCTCTCAAGGTATGAGTTTTTTGGACATGTTGAAGGGAATCTTCCAAAATAGTAACAGAATTTTTTAGACTCCATCTGATCCATATTCTACCAGTTTTGCATTGCTGGGCTGTAGTCTAGCCAGCTTGGGGGGAAGATAGAATTTCTAACATTACTGATATTATTCTCTTTGACCTTAAGTCTCAATCAGACTGACAAAAGTGAGATTGAGTTGAGTTTTTTTGCACCTGACTTCTGGGTGCATGGAGGCCCTGTTTAGGCCCCACATTCCATGTTAGGAATTTCATGAACAGTTTGCATAGGTAGCCACCCCCGCAGTTCCTCTTCAGAAGCTGTGGACTTCCCATCTAAGTGTCCAAGGACATGGACATGTTCTGCTTTGTGTTTTTTTTGGCGATGTCTTGGAAGTAGACTGCACAACAGTAGCATGGTTCTGTTGCCTTCCTACTTTGATGTTTGAAGTCCTTATGAGCTTGGGTTTTCCAAGTTGATTCAGTAACACCTCGCTGTAATGTGCTGGCTGAATTTGTTTTTGCATTCTGTTGTTTTTGCTCAGTCTTTGGGACCCAAATTTTTTTGGTCACTGTAGGTTTTTCCTCCTGGACAGGATAGTTTCTATCTGAATGGTTGAAGGTCTTCCATGGGTATTCAACCTTCTGTTTGAAAGATGTTCCTTTACAGTCAATGACCAGAGACTCTGGAAGTTCATCTTCAACTTCCTCAACTAGTACTCTAGCAAATGTTAGTCTCTTCCCTGTTGCTGTACAGTGATTTATGCATATAGGGCAGCCAATGCAGCTTGCAATTTTGGGAAGTCCTTTAGATGACACTGCAGCTAAGTTTCAAATTAGGAAACTTCACCCATATTGGAATACATTTTATTTCCTTCTTTTGTAGACTCTCATCAGCCCATCTTTTTAGAGCCAGGGGGTGTCCATTGGCAAACCAAGGCCCCTTTTTCAGAATCCTTCAGCTTTCCTCATAGGATTTGAATTTGAAGTTATAAACAAGTAGAAGCCATTTTGTCTACAGTTTCCTGTGTATTCCAAAATAACATAACCATAAAAGAATAGGCAAATTGCAGTATGTTTAGTTTCTCATAGTTCCGGTTTTGTCCTCAACAATGATGGCTTTGGGATTACCCATCTAATGGTATTCTGCATTGTATTTGTAGTATTATACTATTTTGACACTGTCCTTTTGAACCTACTTAAGTTGCTTTCCCAACTACAATATTTTGAACAGCTTCTTAGTTCTCTTTTTGGTCAGGGATGAACTCACTGAGGATGGGTTTTATAAACAAACTGGACCTTGGCGCGATCAGGTTAATTTAATATTTTTGTATCCACATCCTGTTGAATTTATGTTATTCTGACAGTGTTCAGTTTATTGTCATGCAGGGACTTTGCCTCATAGACTGGGGAAGAGGGATAGACTTAAGCCTCTTTCCTGATGGCGTGCAGTTCAAAGGAGACAGTCGGACTTCTGGCTTTCGCTGTGTTGAGATGCAGGAAAATAGACCATGGACATATCAGGCCAGTCTTACAATAGTTAATCAATCTTATTTTTACAAAATTAGATGCTCAATGTGATCACATTTTAATCTCACTGGCCTAACACATGCTTTTCTGACAACCAGGTAGACATTTATGGCCTGTGTGTCACCGTGCATCTGATGCTTCATGGATCGTACATGTCCATTAAGAAGAAAGAATCTCCAGATGGGCGTTGTCTTTATCAACCCAATTCATCTTTGAAAAGGTACTTCCACTTCATCTGTCTACCCATGAGATTGTAGAGCTGTTGGAGAGGTCTAGAGCACTGGTTCCTCGGGTTGCCTCTGTTTGTTCATTCTGTGACAGCTCTGACTTATGTCTCAATCAATTCGTGATGTTCTCAACTCATTCACGATGCTTAATTTTACTGAACTCCTGTACCTCTAAAACACTAGAGTTTTTTCTGCTTATGTGCTGCATGTTCTGTTGTCTCATGGTGACCGCTTCCTATGTGCACTTGAATTTCAGGTACTGGAACATTGATCTGTGGAGTACTTTTTTTACAAAGCTTCTCAATTTGACAAGTGATGATGATAGCACTAAGGTGTTGGAAAGTGTGAGAAAATCGCTTGAGGATTACTTATGCAGCAGTCCTCAGTTGATAAAAAAATTAAAGATGTTATTGGTCAAGCAAAGAGATTCCCTTTGTTCTGCTTAGCAAGGTAGGGTATGGAAAATAGCTGCGAGTATCTCCTATTTCAAGGTGAAATCAAGTTCACTTTGTTATTTCCTTATCGTTCTTCCATTTTGTTGTAATTTAGTGTAAAGTTGTTGAGGCACAATGTATGGTAAGTGAATGAGTATCAGTGCCTCAGGGATGTAACTGTGTCCACTAGTATGTCACATCAAGAGAGAGTTTGTTTTGGATATACCAGTCCAGGTTGGAGTATCTTACTGGGATGTGGGAAAAACAGGGAGAAGCTCGATAAGGGTTGGACCCATCAAATTGTAAGATTTCAGAAAGTGGTTGTCTTAGGAATCTGTTGTTGAGTTTCTGTCTCGAGTTTGAGCAGTCTATTTGTTGGCTCTCTCAGTTATACAAACAATTGTATACTAAGAAACTGTTTGTTTCATGAGTATTGAATTCTTCGGATTTCTAAGTCCTGCCTTTCCACCAAAAATGCTGAAAGTAAAGTATTAAAGGTTAATGTCCACAAGGGCCATCAAGTAAATCTTGCTAATCCACCATCTCTCAGTAATTCAAATGTTAGCAATCCCATCTACATCGGAAACCTTAGAGACCCTTTAGTCCTCGCTTTCTATACTCATTCCATGAGAGCTCCCTTTATTGTTAGACCCCTTTTCAACCAACCCTAAATATTTTGCAAAATGTATTGGTGCTTTTCTGAACTCTAGTTTAACTTATGAAAATCAAAACATAATTTTCCAATTGAAGGCTATTCATACAGTGGTTTAAATGAAATCATCTTGTTCACCCCTTCTGTCACGACCCAAATTCTGGGGTCTTGTCAGATCTCTGGATCGTGATAACTTGGTAATATTTACCATATATTTATCAAATAATTCTTGTAAGCATTTGGCATGTAAATCAAATAATAATTTCAATTAATCAAAGAGTTATAAATACTCATACTTTAATATATTCTGTCTGCATTAATAATGTACTAAAACATTAAATAACTTTCCTAAGCAAGGGCTATTCCCTTATCCACTAAATTATATTTTCTCGTTCTCTCTTGTCAGCCATGCATGTTGAAATCTACGTGCTGAACATCGTTCTGCTCTGTCCCACCCACAGCATGATTACCTGAAGGGGGTAACACAACATCAGTACTACTGGTGAATGAATATTCTTAATTACACAAATCACATAAATATAACATCACATAATTCAACAGGTCTAAATCAATAATCAAGTATTATTAAGATTTTTTCACATACAAATCCGTGCCCATGCACATCACCACGTCTCAAAGGCCTTATCGTATACATGTATATCGGTCACAATGACCCTGTCTCATCAGACACGTCCACTAAGGACCAGCCATCATAATGGCCACTCACGTCCATTAAGGACCAGCCGCTATAACGGCCACCATAGCCCGAAGCCATCAGTCATCTGGACACAAGTCCAACATTCCAAATCTGAAAACTCAATGCACCATATCTCATAATTATATAGTAATTAAAATTCATTATTAATGATTTACACAATAGTAGTGTGGACCCGACCCATACACACTTCACTGGTTGTTGCCCCACTTCTTATCAAAATTGGTATAGAGTGATATAGTGGGCCCACACTATATGTAATACAACCTTACCCATAATAATCAATTACAGTCTATTTAGTTAATCATAGTTAACTAAACATTTATCACAAAACTTAATTTCACTTAAGTAAGGAAGTTAATTATTATTTCTACACATATTCCAAGTCTATTTCCATAAATAGACTTCCTTCTCAAATTTATCTACCTATACAGAACATATACAAGAATAATACACGTCTGAACCTCTTAGTAAAATCCAGTGGGTCCCACTGGTTTTAATCCATGATCAGACATCTAGGTCATGGTCACCCAAGGCTGATGTATCATGCCAATGAATCTGATTCATCATTGGATCATTCACTGGGGCCCACAAACTCAAAACGGACATCTATTGTTTCTGTCCAAATTCACGCCTGATTCTTTTTGAAACCATTGGACAGTGGGTCCCACTGTTTTCAAACACTTGATGTCCAACTCTACTATGGTCGCCCAGGGGTCCCTCACAAGATGTGGGGTTCTGATCTTTGATCAGATCAATATATGGGTCCCACAATTACAAACGACAATTGCTCTGTTTCCTTGGTCATTAACGATTTTTACTCTACAGTTACATAGATGGTGGTCCAAATGGAGTCCATCTCACATGGTTCCAAGTCCATCTTGGTCGACCATGAGTCTACTACAAGATCTGTGGATCAGATTTATCATCCAGTGGGACATGGGGTCCCACAGCCTCCTAAAGCCATTCTTCTTCATTGACGACATGCTTCTGTTGTACAGTTACTTGATAGAATCTCAAGAAGAAACATGAGTTTAGCAACTCCATGGACATTATACACTTCACAGTCGAGATTTATAAGATTCACAAAAGAGTTTCTATGTAATTCATGGTTACAGAAATTATTACTGTAACTACATAATTTCTAACCCAATAGAATCATATTCTATCATCAATCCCCTGATCAAAGCATCCAAATAATTAGGAAGATCCACTCACCTTTGGTAAACGATCGTCGCCTTCGAATGCGAATTTGACATCAGCTGCCTTCCTCTCCTTCTCCTAAATTGAAATCCACAAAAACTTGCTCTCAAGCTTTTCTCCAATGCAGATGAATAGAATGGTCGTTGGTTCTCTATATTTATAAAAGGAAGAGGGAATTCTAATTACTTCTAACTTCCTATTTAGAGTTGTTTTACAACTCCATTCTTTCCCAAACTCTCTCACGTGGGATACTTGCTAAGTTTACTAAAAGTATGGACTTCTACTTCCATTATAACTTGGGCCAAGCTATAACTAAAATACTACCTGGGCCAGACCAATCCTAGGCCCAAGTAACTTAGGATATTACACCTTCAATCTCAAAAGATGGCCTTAATGGAAAGGAAGATTATGGACTAATGTCTCTTTAGAGATCTTTTGTTTGCATGGAATTAAATTCCTAGGAATTCATGTAAATTGGGTTCCAACAATTTAGGAAGCATGGTATTATGCCAACAACATGGCAGATGTCTTGGCTAAACTAGGAGTTGGTAGGGTTGCTTTGGAGGCATCTCTCATTTAGCTGTTTCTTGCATTGGGTATATATCTCTTATACCTTGATGCGTTGTTTTCTTCTTTTTTTGGTGTAAGACTTTAATTCTTAATATATCTCTACTGTTACTGTTCAATAATAATAATAATAAAAGGGTTCCAGCTTAGAATTATAAAAGAAGTGACAGGTGATAGAATGTGGATATGTAGATGGGGTTTGCCTTCCTAGAATTTGATTTATTAGGTTGATGATTGTGTATGTATTTTTCATCTTCCCTTAATTCATTTGCCACTTAGGGGAAGATTATTTGATGCCTATTTATGGATTTTTTCTTTTCATTACAATGATTGGAACTCTCACACTCTCATCCGGTAAGGGGGTCTTTGGTGTCCTAACCAATTGAGTTACAGCTCAGGACTAGGGATTTTCACCTATGTTTTTTTTTTTTTTTTAACCACTTATAAGAATGCTTATAATAACTAAGAGTTTAATCCCATATAAACAGGCAG
Organism: Litsea cubeba; assembly: GCA_012931725.1. Classification (NCBI taxonomy): domain Eukaryota; kingdom Viridiplantae; phylum Streptophyta; class Magnoliopsida; order Laurales; family Lauraceae; genus Litsea; species Litsea cubeba. The sequence goes on from CM022951.1 coordinate 14,914,537, forward strand.
TCCTGAATGGCAAATACATTCCTTAGGAACTGAAGCTTTTTTCAAAACAAATAGATTTGTTTCCCTCCAAATGAAAAACATTTACTAACTACAAATTGTGTTCTAAACCTGCCCCATATTTTGCCAAATATATTTTTGTTTGGGTTTAGTGGGTATTACCATGGGAATTGGTCTTGTTGGGTCAAAAACCTCGAGATACTCAAGTAATTCAAATAAAAAAGATTAAACATTTCTTTGATACTTAAATTTTTTTTTTAAAAAAACTCACATTCCTTTGATACAAGTGGTTTCTAAATGGCATATAACTTAAAAAAAAAAAAGAAGCAGCAGACAACATGTGCTTTGTGCATTTTTGAATTAGAGCCGCTCAGCTACATCATATAAGAAATTCAAATTATCATGTGACCTTGTCTTCGATTAGCTCGACTAAAAATTGCTCAAATCATTGACCCAAGAGTTCTGTAGCAGGCAATTTGCCTGTAAGTATCCTTGATGGCTGCACTGATCCCATTCTTCAACGGGATGATGTTTGTGATTATTTCTGCTCTTTCTGTGATGGAAATCTGGATTTGAGTAATTATATGTAAGTGGCATGAAAGAAGTTGGGGTTGGGACTTGGTGTTGGTTCGGACGCATTATAAAAGTCACTTGTTTGGGACTTTACTAGTAGACTTAAAGTAAAGTAAATCCTCCATTATCTCGACATAAAAAGGCCAAGGGGTCATATAAAAAATACACAAATTTAAAATTCTCTCATTTTCTTTAAAAACAAGAGTAAAAAAGCAATCTTTTTTCTTTCACTAAACGAAAAAAAAATATTCTTTTTACACAAAAAGTAAAAAAAGACTCCTTGTCAAGCAACTAAAAATAAAAGAACAACATAACCCCTTATATTTTATTCTCTCATGCTTCACCTCACTGCCTCACTTTACATCAATTCACCCTCCATGCAAATACGCCTAGGTATTTTGCCACTCATTTGGGTGAACCAAAGTTAGGTATATATGTTCAGTTAATAGGCAAGCTGTCTCCAAGATACAATCAAGCCTAGTTATTGATGGTGACCATTCATTTGTCACCCGACAGTTCATTAAGGATCCCAAAGCATAACCCAAACAATCTTTGTAAATGCAGCAAAACTGCCAGGGCGCTAGTAATGATGTCACTTGTAACTTGTAAGGACCTGATCCCAGAATACATATTTTTGTATTATTAAATATACTTTTTTTTTTCATATTTAAAATGTTATAAGAATAGTTATTTTAATTATTAAGGTTACTTGGAATATTTCCTCACTTACTAAAATCATGAGATTCTAGGAAAATACTATGAGAAAAATCGGCAGTAAATTGGTTTATCGCTGGATTAATCAACAATAAGTCGAAAAGTTTGACCGAATGAGGAAGTTAATTTTAAATGGAATTAGGGCACTACCTTATTGCCACTAATGATAGGTGATAAAGTGGAAAATGTGTCATTAACCTGCAAATCATGGATTATAATTCTTATAATGGAAAGTAGATAATCAGTTTTATAAACTAATTCAAAACCCTTTCAGCCAACCCTATATCCATTATAAACAAGATTGCTAAGACTAGTATTCATCCATCACTCTCTAAGCCTGAAGGACCTAAAATTAAGGAAAAAAGAGAAGGTAAAAGCTAGAGAAATCAAAGACTTTTGCAAACTAGAAAAATCCAAGCAATTAAGTAGATCAACCTATGCATGATTCCTCTTTGATTCAGTAAATTCCATATTTAATCTATGGTTTAGATACATACCTAGGTTGTATGATCATCGATTCTTCTTGAATATTGTGATAATCCATGCTTAGATCTAGGGAGTTCTTTCATTGATTCTTTAGATCCATGTTATGGATTATGTTCCTAATCAAGAATTTATGTTAGAAGCCATGTAAGGGATGGTGCTTGAGTTGATTTCATTATTTGATTCATAGGATACATATTAGTTGATGATAACCGTATTCTAATTGAATGTTTTGATCAAAACTATATATAAGATCCTGCATTGAATTTTAATCCTAGCAAGTTGTGTGATTTGATTCAAGTGCTGCAATGTGCTGCATGATGTGAGACAAAAATATGATTTGTTTAGATTTAGATCTATGATGTTAAAGTTTCCCGTGCCTTCAGGCGCACAACATTAAAATTAAAATTAATATACATCTATTTATATATCTAGTATCTAGGAATGCAAATGCAATAACTTATTCAAATATATAAGAGATTATATACCAACCCAAAAGCTTAGGCTGATAGGTGAAAGGCCCAAAAAGGTATATGAAGTCATGTCAAACTCAGAACTTAGGCGATGTGGGATGTGGGACTTCTCAATAAATATGAACCATTCATTACAACCTGTCAAATATGCCCGAGATAGAACCTATGTTTTTAGAAAACATGGGAATAGAATCTGGGTTTCTCCATAGCAAATAGAAGTTATGGAAATTGAGTTATCTTTCGAACACAAGCGGGCTTGCATTGACCTGAGTGTTTTGAAATTAGCTATGATTTTTATATTGACAGGGAGTCAAAATTATTCTTCTACAGAAACTCATTTCCTATGAATCAATAATTTCCGGTGTATTCCAATTCTTAGTAAGCAAACAAAACTCATAATTCCATTCAGAGTAAGAAGGCCTATTTTACAATAACAACTATATATTTCAATTCCATGCAAACTAGAAAAATCCAAGCAATTAAGTAGATCAACCTATGCATGATTCCTCTTTGATTCAGTAAATTCCATATTTAATCTATGGTTTAGATACATACCTAGGTTGTATGATCATCAATTCTTCTTGAATATTGTGATAATCCATGCTTAGATCTAGGGAGTTCTTTCATGATTCTTTAGATCCATGTTATGGATTATGTTCCTAATCAAGAATTTATGTTAGAAGCCATGTAAGGGATGGTGTTTGAGTTGATTTCATTATTTGATTCATAGGATACATATTAGTTGATGATAACCGTATTCTAATTGAATGTTTTGATCAAAACTATATATAAGATCCTGCATTGAATTTTAATCCTAGCAAGTTGTGTGATTTGATTCAAGTGCTGCAATGTGCTGCATGATGTGAGACAAAAATATGATTTGTTTAGATTTAGATCTATGATGTTAAAGTTTCCCGTGCCTTCAGGCGCACAACATTAAAATTAAAATTAATATACATCTATTTATATATCTAGTATCTAGGAATGCAAATGCAATAACTTATTCAAATATATAAGAGATTATATACCAACCCAAAAGCTTAGGCTGATAGGTGAAAGGCCCAAAAAGGTATATGAAGTCATGTCAAACTCAGAACTTAGGCGATGTGGGATGTGGGACTTCTCAATAAATATGAACCATTCATTACAACCTGTCAAATATGCCCGAGATAGAACCTATGTTTTTAGAAAACATGGGAATAGAATCTGGGTTTCTCCATAGCAAATAGAAGTTATGGAAATTGAGTTATCTTTCGAACACAAGCGGGCTTGCATTGACCTGAGTGTTTTGAAATTAGCTATGATTTTTATATTGACAGGGAGTCAAAATTATTCTTCTACAGAAACTCATTTCCTATGAATCAATAATTTCCGGTGTATTCCAATTCTTAGTAAGCAAACAAAACTCATAATTCCATTCAGAGTAAGAAGGCCTATTTTACAATAACAACTATATATTTCAATTCCATGCAAGCAAATTAATCCAATTGACAACAAATTGTCATGTATCCAATTCCATGCAAAGAAATGGGTTTGCTTAGTGAGGCCCATTCTAATGCATAGATGAAAATGGGGGAAATGATATTATTGAAATGCCTACGCGAGAGACAAACACATCTAGCATATTTAAATCATTCTATTAGAATATGAGGTATGAAAATCTAAAAAAAAAAGAGGGCTATTTATGTGCTAAAATTTATGCATGTGAACAATTTACATACGTAAATGAGTGTAAATAAATACACAAAGTGTTGCACATGTGCAATGTAAAATGGCCGAGTCCTGATGGTACACTCATGGCCCACTATAAGATCTAACACTCCATTATTGAGCTACCACTTATTCCAAAATCAATTGGTGATAGGAAATGACATAACAATAGTTTTATGGTGAGAGCTGACATAACAATAGTTTTATGGTGAGAGCGAGAGCTTCACTACGATTATGACCGGTAAGATGAACGGATGTCATGCGATCAATCAAGTACCGCACACACGCGTAAACCAACTTCATGTGCGTGTGGTTTCCGTCGGAATACTTTCGACGCACACTCGCCAATTCCCGCTCTTTATAAAGAGAAAGATGATAGCGTTTCCTACAGTGTCTCAAAATCCCCGCGTTCTCTCTATGGCGTCTCTGTCATTTCATCAAACACCGACGACGCACTGTCTCATCTTCAATCCCAAGGTTTGATAACCTAAATCACCTTTCTGTCATTTCTTCAAACATGTACAATGCACTCTCCAATCATCACAGCATAGAAAAGATGATTCTTTTTTTTTTTTACTTCCTGACATGCGCATCTGCTGCTCTTGTTGTTGAAGGGCCTCTCTAATAGAGTACAACATGGTTTTTCAAATCGGGCGCCACTTAGGAAACCTTTCCTCCGCCGCGATAATAACAATGGGGAAATGAAGAAAAGTAGATTCCCCTCTGCCAAAGCTTCAATCGATTTACCGCCCTTTCCACTTTTCCAACCGCCCCTAAAAGAGGAAGATTCACCTTCAGAGGTACTACTACTCTGCTGCTTATGAGCCTTTTCAATCAGTTACTTTTCTTTCTTTCTTTGCTTTGATAGTTTTGCTGGGCAGTTGCAACCTGCAGATCCTGACTTCTACAGGATTGGTTTTGCGCGGATGGTTCGGGCGTATGGGGTTGAGTTTAAGGAAGGGCCAGATGGATATGGAGTGTTTGCTTCCAGGGATGTGGAGCCGCTTCGAAGAGCAAGGGTGGGTTGTCTTTTTTACCTGTTGTTATTGTTGAGGCCACTCTCAATTTTATGTTTTTTCACAGTTGCTCTTTACCTGGTATTGGTATTGGTTTCTTGTAAGTAAACCGAATGAAGAAGAGGTGGGATTTATTGTAGGACCCATCAAGGAGGAATGCGTGTGAATGATGGAAATATAAATTAATAACGCGAGGTGCCACCAATTCCATATGCTACATGGATGTCTTCTTGATCGAAGACACACGCTGTTGGCATCAGATTGCCCTCAGAAATGGGCTTATGTAAATTAGGTGTTGAGTTAGATTAAAATTTTGAACTGTGGGGGATGTAGGTGTGGAAGGAACTGAACTCTAATTGCACTATAGTGCTGGGTAACAGTGGCAGGTTGGAGACTGGGTGCAGAGGAGAATTCCTTGTCTGGTTTCCTCGCCTACCAACCCTACTGATTTAGAAGCTTCTTAATCTTGACTGAGTGTCAGGTTTTCAGAGAAAGCGGTTGCTGGGCACTTCATTGATTAGATAGTTTTATTTTATTTTTTTTGGAGGGTGGGAGGCGGTTAAGGGGGTTAACAAGAATTCCTCTGGTAGGCTCGTGTACTGAAGATTGGCAGAACCAAAATGACTTGCAAAATTTTTCTAGACATTACGTATGTCATTGATACTCTTTTGGTACCAATGTTTAGCATTACAACTGATGTAGAGTTAGGCGATTGAGGGTCCCAACTATCTCTAAGAACACCATACTTGGCTACTAGAATCTACTTCCATAAGCCATTTAGTTCTTTCTTTCCTGACATGCCATGTCCATTTTCCTAGAAGATCTTTATTCATTAATCTAAGCCTAACGTGGTCCCCACTTAGACTAATCACATATTTAACTAAAATACAATCAATTGTTATAATAACTAAATAAATAATATATTTAATATATAATATACCAAAACGTCAAAATACCAATCTTCTTTTGTGTACAGATTTTTGAAGAACTCTACTATATGCTCAATAGTCAAATCTCAGTTTTCTATCCAAGTATTAGCATCCACCAAAACCGATATTTTATTCAAACGGTTTCTCGCCGACATGTTGCTGTGGAAGAACTTTGTGTTCTTGTCTTCCTTTACTTAATCTTCTCTCTTTTTTTTTTTTGCCTTTGGAGAGCATTATTGATAGTTTGCCTTAGATCCCTATCTTCCAGAAGCATCTGACCACTAGTTTGCCATTTTCCTATATAATGCTAGACTTACCCTGCTTGGTGCTGCCACATGTTGCCCGACCCATCCTTTGATCTTGGCTTTCATGTGCTTCAACTTCATAGATATCCGGAATCCCTCCCACCCATTCACCCTGAAACCCCTCTACCAATGTGGAATCATAGCAGGGAAATGTTCTTTAAGCCAACTTATCTGAAACCTAATAGGATCTCCTTTTTTTGTTTTCTAATGTATATCTATATTCTTAACATTACTTTCTTCATTGCCAATAGGAGTCAAACATTTCCTTTCTCAACCAATTTCCCTTTTCTCTCTATTATTAAGAAGGCTCTTTCCAGTTTTACTTTGTTTTAGTTCATTTCATAAAAAAACTATTTCGTTTTATTTTTTTATTTACGTTCTCTCTCTTCTTATTTTATTTTATTTAGTTTTCATTTTCTTCACTTTATTTTAACTATTTTGCATTCTCATTACCAACTTAACTTTTATTTTTCAATCGTTTTTTTTTTTTTAATCTTTTGCTGATTGGGCTCTTGACACTTTCTTTACTTAAAAAATTCTTAAAATCTATCTATTGAACTTTCATTGCATGGAATGCTTTATTTTAAATGGGGTATTCTGTCATTTTTTTATCTTTCTCTATAGTTTCCTTTTTCTTTTTCATAACTCATCTGATTTTTATTTCCGTTTTCAGCTAATTCCTTTTCCTCCTACTAATAGGATAATTACTCTTCTATTACTCCTTTGTCTGGAGTCATCTACTTTCAGATTGTAAGGGATGCGACGGCTCTAGTTTCAATTGTAAAGAGCTACTTGCAGTCCAGTTGACCTGTACCCAGAAAATTAGAGATGAAATCTCAATAAAAAAATAAATTTCTTTCATATCCAGCGCCACATTGTTGTGTTTGTCTGCTCCTCTTTGCTACTTCAAAATTTAGAATTTTTTTTTATCACAACGTGTCAGTGCATGTCTGTGTGAGGAAGGGAGGGGGGGAACTGCCTCTTCAGGTAAATGCAATAACCACTGTGCTGTCTTTATAAATATCATGCCTAATGTCATGTTTCTAGTTCTAAAATCAATTGCAGCCTTGCAGGTTTTTATGGAGATTGATGTTCATGCAATAACCATTGTGCTTTGTTTGTGACTATTATGCATAATAATAACTGATTCAAATTCTGAACTCAATTGCAGGTTATTATGGAGATTCCATTAGAGTTAATGTTAACTATTAGTCAAAAGCTTCCCTGGATGTTTGAACCGGATATTATACCAATTGGCCATCCTATTTTTGATATTATCAACTCTACCAATCCAGAGGTAAATGTCTTTCTGCTATTAATGGGGTGGAGCGCATTTTCCTGTATTGTTTAATTTTTTGAGTAGATGTTTCCTGTGCAATCAGTCAAGTTTTTTCTTTTTTTTTTTCCTCCTTCAATAGAGATAATAAAATCTTTGTTCTATATGAGGCTAACAAAATAGCGAATTTAAGTTAGGTTTGGAATTTTTGGTTTTCAAATAATGAATAGTGCAAAAAGAGAGAAAAGTGGCAATGCTGCAAAGAACAAGCATCATATTCTTTTTTCTTTCTCTTGTTTTAAGTAACATTGTACTTGTAGATACAAATAATTCCAAACAAGGTAAGTCCCAGGGAAAGTAGAAAGTAAGATAAAGCAGATTCAAGTGTTCCTCTGTACAAATAAATGGAGGTTAGCTACGTTGTTATTACCATCTTTATTATTTGTTTCAAAGCGAGTTTCATTTCCATAAAAGAAGTGCTAAGTTGCAGTGAGTCCTATCGTTATCTTTTATATAAATCCAACATTGTTAAATCAATATATCTATATATGAGAATTGAGACATATTAAATGTAGAATATCCGAGTGAAGTAAATGATGATATGCAATGAAATTAGTTAAAATAATAGAAATCTGAATTTGTTGCTATCTAAGATGAAGAAAAATATAGCAATAAAACCAGACTATAACTATATATACTTGAGTTGTGATGGGAGAAATTGGGACAGATTGGTTGACTAATTTGTTCAATATAAATTTAAATACAGGAAAAATTCCCAATAAATGGAGAAAGGATACTGTGGTTTTTTTTACAAGACTAAATGTGACATTCAGAATTGTGCAAGCTTTCGAGCTATCAAACTTATGAGTCATAGATGAAACTAATAGTGAAAAGTAGTAGATCTTGGCTATGAGAGGAGTTGGGCATTTTGGAGATCTAATTTAGGTTTATTTTTGGTTGATCTTGTACAAAAGTTATTTTCCTATTCAGACAATTCATGAAATACTTAGGAGAAAAGAGGAAAAACTTGCATTTGTTTTTATTTAATTTGGGAATGCATTCTACAGGATGCCAAAGCCATTAATTTGGTGGACTTTAAAGGCAAAATGCATTCCAAATGGATATATTGACTTTATCTGAGACATGTATGAAGGGTTAGTATCGGGGTATCTGTTGACCCTTATCTATTCTCCTTGCTCATGGACATTTAATGACAGATGTTCATGATGAAGCTCCATGGTGTATGGCTTATAACTGTTTTGATTTGCAGTAAGTTATCTGTAGTTCTGTTTGGCATGACAACACAATTATAAAAGCGCTTCTGCTCTGTAGTTGCTGATTTTCTAAGATCTACTGCATTCAGATTGCTAGTTGCTGCTGTGCGGAAGTCTGCTTTTGTTGTAGACAGCGAACATCATGACAATTATTTATTTGGGCCTATATTAAGAGACTGCTGGATTGCTCTTTTTTTTTTTTTTTCTTAGGGTCATTTGTTTGCACTCATTTACATATGTAAATGATTCACATGCGTAATGGTTACACATTGTTATGTTTGTTTTTTTTTGAAATGATAATTTGTATTGAAGAAATCTTTACAGTATACAAGAACTATATTGAGAAGTAGTGGGAAAAATCCCCAAAAAACAGCCACCACCCAAAAGAAGGGAAGCTTTACAAGGAGGCAAAAGGCCTCAAAGCAAGAAAGAAAAGAAAAAAACAAGATCAACCAACAATGACTTCCCTCTAGTTAAACATAATGGCATTGGTGGCTAGGCCCCAAAAATCTGGAAGAAAGGAGACCCAAGAGGCAACACAAAATTTCATTTTGAGGATTAAGTCTTCTTGGGACGAAGTGGACCCTTCGAAGCATCTCCTGTTTCTCTCTTTCCAAATTGTCCAGATACAAGCCAAAAAGGAAAGGCGCCACATAGTCTTCCCTTTGGAGGTATTGATCGGACTTATCCACTCTTGGAACAAGTTAGGTAAGGATTCCGGAAGGACCTAACAACAATTGAAATCCTTAAGAATCGAAGACCAAATGGCCTTAATCATCTTGCAATGAAGAAGAAGATGGTCGACCGTTTCCTTGTTAGCTAAGCAAAGTGGGCAAGCATTGACCACAACCATGTTCCGGCGAAGGAGATTATCCATAGTTAGGATTTTCTTGCGAAGAGCTAGCCATGCAAAAGCAGTGACTCTTGGAGGGGCCTTGATCTTCCAGAGGGAGTGCCAAAATCCATAAGGGGCAGAGTCAGCTGATAAGGTGGAGAAGAGGGAGGAAACCGAGAAGATGCCATCACGAGAAGGGGCCCAAAGCCTACTGTCATGCCCTTCGCCGGAGATGTTTGTCCCATTAAGCACCTCGATGAGGTTAAACATATGAACTTCTTCTACCTCATTTAGGTTCCTTCTAAAGATTGGCCACCACTGACTGCTGTTAGGATTATTATGAAGATAATCCTTAACCTTTGCATTGCAGTTTCTTGCTCATCTGTAGAGATCAGGGAACTGGAGCGCTAGAGGGGATTCCCCGACCCGACCCGACCCAAACATTGTTATGTTTGTTTGCATTTGATTTACGCATGTGTTGCATGAATGAGGTGTGAAAGTGGCGTAAATATGCGCATTTTCAGTCCTCAATTTATGCACCTGAATAGGTGGTAAATTGTTACACACCTTGCATGAATCGATTTCAAGAAGTGGCAGTACACATCCCACACATCCTTGCATGTGGTCACTGGTTCGACACCCTTGACTAGCTTCCATTTTTTTTTTCAAAGTCCTGTGGGCCCCAAATTCATGATCGTACAGTCCATATTTTTTTAAATTATTAAACTAATAAACCTCGACATTTAATTTCATATCTCAAATCTTCATAGATTTTGAGTAATTTGTGAAAAACTCAAAAAAATCCCAACCTATTGATCTAATTTTATGCACTTTGGTGGGCCCTTCATAATTTGAACCTTTCAATATTCTCATTTTAATGATAGCCATCAAGACGTTTAGTTTCATATCTTAAAGCTTCATGGATTTTGAGAAATTTGTGAAAACAAAAAAAAATCTTCATTGCCAGGACACTTGTCACGACCCAAATTCTGGGCCCTGTCAGATCTCTGGATTGTGATAACTTGGTAATATTTACCAAATATTCATCAAACAATTCTCATAAGCTTTTGGCATTTAAATCAAATAATAATTTCATTTAATCAAATGAGTTATAAATACTCAAACTTTAATATGTTCTGTCTGCATCCATAATGTACTAAAACATTAAATAATTTTTCCTAAGCAAGGCTAATCCCCTTATCTACTAAATTGTCTTTTCTCGTTCTCTCTTGTCAGCCACGCATATTGAAATCTACGTGTTGAACATCGTTCCGCTCTGTCCCGCCTGCAGCATGATTACCTGAAGGGGGTAACACAACATCAGTACTACTGGTGAATGAATATTCCTAATTACACAAATCACATAAAATATAGCATCACATAATTTAGCAGGTCTAAATCAATAATCAAATATTATTAAGATTCTTTCACATACAAATCCGTGCCCATGCACATCACCACGCCTCAAGGGCCTTATCGTATACATGTATACCGGTCACCATGACCCTGTCTCATCAGACACGTCCACTAAGGACCAGCCATCAAAGTGGCCCTTCACGTCCATTAAGGACCAGCCGCTATAACGGCCACCATGGCCCGAAGCCATCTGTCATCCAGACACAAGTCCAACATCCCACGACTGGGACCATCCCAAAATCTGGGACCAGTGCACAATATCTCATAATCACATAGCAACTAGAATTCATTATTCATAACATACATAAACAGTGGTGTGGACCCAGCCCATGCACAATTTACTAGTTGCTACCCCACAACTAATCATAATTGGTATTGATTGGCATACGGGGTGGTCCACACACACTAACACCAATTAATCATAGTCCATATAATTCATCACAGTCCATACAATTAAAACCACACAGAACCTGAATGACTTTGGATAAAAGGGTACGATGGTAATTTCATATCAAATCTAAGGCTTTTTCCCAAATCACAGAACCCATCCAGCCCTGTTCATATACACAATACACAGCAGCAAGTGTCCCACGCCTGAAGGCACCAAATTACAAAATCCAGTGGGTCCCACTTGGATTAAATTAAGATCAGCCCTCTAGGTAAGTGTCGCCCAAGGCTAAGCTTCGATCCCATTGGATCTGATGTGCCATCAGGTCGGTTCCTTGGGCCCACAGACCTAAACGGTCTTTAATGATTTAATAGAATCATTCACGCATAGGAATTTTGTGACTGTTGGATAAAGAAACATATGGGGCCTACTTCCTAAGAATCCAACATCACTAAGGTCGACTAAGGGTCTCCAACAGGATGTAGGGTCCTGATCTCATATCAGATCATGCAATGGGTCCCACTAGTATCATCGACCAAACTGCCTTTTTCCCTATGGTTCACGCCTCATGCTTCATTGCAGAAGATCTGGTGGGCCACACAGGGTCCACTCAGTATGGGTCCCTTACACCTAAGGTTGCCCATGGCCCCCTCATATGATCCCTGGGCCAGATTCACTATCTAGTGGACCATGGGGTCCCACAACCAATTTCGGCAGAATTTTCTGAGATGGGCAGCAAACTCAGAATCCTGTTTCTGCCCTGGATCTTGTTTGAACCCATTCTTTCAATTGATATTAACCTACAGAAGTAATCTTTGCCCACAAGAACTAGTCACCAGAATGTCAAAAGATTTTTATCACACCTTAACATCCTTTAAGCCTGAGTATAACGACAATACTACAAACAGAATTTTGCAGTCTTGTAATTTCACTATCCATAACCTTATTTCTCCAAACTTAATTCATGCTCTTTTACTAGGGTCTTTAAGGAAGATTCACTCACCTTTGATAAACAATTGTCGTCTTTGACATCAGCCGCTTTCTCCTCCTCCTCCTAATTTGCAATCCACAATGCTCTCAGACTTTTCTCCAATGAAGATGTTATATCAATAAAGGTCGTTGGTTCTCTATATATAAAGGAAAGATGGGAATTCTAATTACTTTCAAACTTTCTATTTAGAGTTGTTTTACAACTCTCTTCTTTCCCAATCTCTCTCACGTGGGATATCTTGCTAAATTACAATAACATGGATTCTATTTCCATTATAACTTGGGGTCTACTATCATTATAACTTGGGCCAAGCTATAACTAAAATACTACCTGGGCCAAACCAATCCTAGGCCCAAGTACTCAGGATATTACATACTCTCCTCCTTGGGAAATTTGGTCATCCAAATTAAAACATACCTGTGACAAAAAGATGTGGATACTTGCGCCGAACGTTGTCCTCGAGCTCCCAAGTTGCCTCCTTTGGATCATGATGTGTCCATAGCACCTTAACTAGTCTGACTGTTCGTCGCCGTAACACCATGTCCTTGGTGTCTAAGATTGCAACAGGTTTTTCCTCATATGATAAATTGGGTTGTAGATCCATTGACACAAGATCTAGTACATGAGATGGGTCTGGTTCATATTTCTTCAGCATTGACACATGACACACTTTGTGTACACCAGCTAACTGTGATGGTAGGTCCAGTTCATAAGCATTCCCATCGCTCACACGTCCTGTAATCTTGAATGGTCCAATGTATCTCGGGCTGAGTTTTCCTTTCTTGCCAAATCGCATCACTCCCTTCGTTGGAGAGACTTTTAGGAATACTGAGTCACCCACCATAAATTCCAATTCTCTTCGGCGTTTGTCAGCATAACTCTTCTGGCGACTCTGAGCAGTCTTTAATCAATCTCGAATTTTATTAATATTCTCAGTAGAAGTTTGCACCCATTCAGGGCCTAAAATTCGTCGATCGCCCACTTCTTCCCAACAAATCGGGGAACGACAACTCCTGCCATACAAAGCCTCAAAAGGAGCCATCTGAATACTCGAATGATAGCTATTGTTATAAGCAAATTCTGCTAGTGGTAACTGCTCGTCCCAACTGTCTTTGAAATCGATGGCACAAGCTCTAAGCATGCCTTCCAGCGTTTGATTTGTTCTTTCCGTCTGTCCGTCCGTCTGCGGGTGATATGCAGTGCTAAAATGCAGTTTTGTACCCATAGCCTTTTGCAAGCTTTTCCAAAATTGTGAAACAAACCTAGTGTCTCTGTCCGATACGATTGACGCTGGAACGCCATGTAACCGTACAATTTCCCGAACATAGGTTTTGGCCAGTTGGTCCATCGTAGTTTTTCCTTTCAGTGGTAAAAAGTGTGCCGATTTGGTCAACCGATCTACGATTACCCAAATTATTTCATTATGCCTTGAGGTTCTAGGAAATCCGGAAATAAAATCCATAGTGATATGCTCCCATTTCCATTCGGGTATTGGCAACGGTTGCAGTAATCCCCCCGGCTTCCTATGATCAGCCTTCACCTGTTGACAAGTAAAACAACGGCCGACAAATTCAGTGACATCATTTTTCATTCCGACCCACCAAAATCTGATTTTCAAATTCTGATACATCTTAGTACTCCCTGGATGGATAGTATATCTTGTATGATGTGCTTCTTTCAAAATTTCATCTTTGATTTCTCGAACATTTGGTACACAGTCTGCCTCAGAAATACAATACACCATTAACAATAGAGAAATCTGGTTTATTGTCCATTTTGTCGAAGATTTCTGCCAATGCTTTATCGTCCCGCTGGTGGTCCTTTATTCTTTGTTTTAATTTGGGTTGAACCTTGAAGCTTCCCAATAATACTTTCTTGTCAATAGACCATAAGTTAACATCCAAGTCTTTGATTTCTTCAAGCAATCTCCATTCCGATGTCAAACAAGCCACCTGTGCTGATTTTCTGCTTAAGGCATCAGCTACAACATTCGCCTTTCCTGGATGATAAAAGATAGAGAAATCATAGTCCTTGAGAAATTCCATCCATCTTCGTTGTCTCAAGTTCAACTCCTTCTGAGAAAACATGTACTTGAGGCTCTTATGATCGGTATACACTTCAAATTCTTCACCGTAAAGATATGCCTCCAAATTTTTAATGCAAATACTACAGCTGCTAACTCAAGGTCGTGCGTAGCATAATTTTGTTCATGGACCTTTAGTTGTCTGGAAGCATACGCAATCACTTTTCCATGCTGCATGAGAACACACCCTAGTCCTTGCAACGACGCATCACAGTATATCACAAATCCTCTACTCCCAGCGGGGAGGGTAAGGATTGGCGCCGATGTGAGTTTACCTTTCAAAGTTCAGAAGCTATCTTCATAGTTCTCATTCCAAGTAAACGGGACATCCTTCCTTGTGAGTCTGGTAAGTGGCCCAGCAATTGTAGAAAATCCTTGCACGAACCTTCGATAATAGCCTGCCAAGCCTAAGAAACTTCGAACTTCGGACACATTTGCAGGTCGTTTCCAATTCATAACTGCTTCGATTTTTGTAGGATCTACTGATAGTCCTTCTCCTGAAATAATGTGGCCCAAAAAGGTGACTTGTTTTAACCAAAAATCACACTTGCTTAACTTGGCATGCAGCCGGTTGTTCCTCAACAGCTGTAAGGAGATACGCAGATGTTCTTCATGTTCTTGCCATTCCTTAGAGTAAATCAAGATATCATCAATAAATACCACCACAAATTTATCCAAATAAGGTTGGAAAACTTGGTTCATCAGTGCCATGAATGCGGCTGGGGCATTGGTCAAACCGAAAGGCATGACTAAAAACTCGTAGTGACCATACCGCGTCCGAAATGCCGTCTTGGAAATGTCTTCCTCCCTCACTCTTAGCTGATGGTAGCCGGATCTGAGATCAATCTTGGAAAAGTATTTCGCACCTTGTAGTTGGTCAAATAATTCATCGATGCGGGGTAGAGGGTACTTGTTCTTGATAGTCACTTGATTTAACTGTTTATAATCAATACACATTCTCAGGGTTCCATCCTTCTTCTTCACAAACAACACCGGTGCTCCCCATGGAGATACGCTGGGTCGGATAAATCCCTTGTCCAATAACTCCTCCAATTGATCCTTGAGTTCCTTCAGTTCCGCAGGAGCCATTCGATAAGGTGCCTTAGAAATCGAGGCTGTTCCTGGCATTGACTCAATAGTAAAATCGACCTCTCGAATTGGGGGTAACCCAGGCAAATCATCCAAAAATACATCGGGAAATTCCCTAACAACAGGGATATCTTCTAATCTTGGTTTCTGCTCATCCTCTGTGATAAAAGCTATAAAGCCTTTGCACCCACTCCTCAATAGCTCAACGGCTTTGATGGCTGAGATGACTATTGACCTAACAGGTCTCCTCTTTCCCACCAAACTAACATGAGTAAATCCCTGCAGGTTAAACCGAACTACTTTATTAAAGCAATCTAAAATAGCCCGATACCTAGCAAGCCAATCCATTCCCAAGATGACATCAAAGTCATCCATATGTAACACTACCAGGTCTGCCGGCATCTGAACTTGTGCAATTTCTAGCATACAATTATAAAATATGGTGCTAGTACGAATGTGTTCACCCGTGGATGTTGACACTACCAATGCATGAGTCAAAGTTGAGGGGGAGTTTCCTATCTTAGCAGCAAAAACATGAGAAACAAAAGAGTGCGTTGAACTAGAATCGAATAAAGTACTAGCTTCATGATTGGAAATTAAAACCATACCCTCAACCACATTATTGGCCGATTCTGCATCCTGATGGGTCAGAGCAAAGACTCCCATTCTGCTGTTGCCCAGCTTGGTTCCCCCCTTGATTATTCCTTCCTTGATTGTAATATTGTCCTTGAGGTGGGTTCTGCTGGTTTCCTCGGTGCTGGTAGGTCTGATTCTGTTGGTAGGGACGCTGGTTCTGTGGACGCTCCTGTAGACGATCCTGCTGATTTTGCCTAAAGGGTTGTCCTTGTGTCTGGTTCTGATTCCTTCCTTGCTTTCTTGGACAGTCCTTTACCTGGTGTCCTTCCTGCCCACAGCCGAAACATCCGCCCTTTCTTTTAATCTGATTTCTCTCCCTAGCCTCCGGACAATCCTTTACTTAGTGACCTCCTTTTCCACAGCCGAAACACACTCCAGATTTCTTTCGACATTGACTTGTTTCATGGGATCCCTCACAATGGTTGCAGACTGGCTTAGTTTCAGTTTTCTATTTCTTGTTGGGAAACTGGTGTTTATCATTATCTGATTTGCCCTCTGTTGTCACCAGTTGGGTTTCTCTCTTTATATCTTCAATTGCTTCTTCAGACATGAAGGCTTTCTTTAGAGCCTCTGCATAAGTCTTCGGCTCGTGCAGCTTCACATCTTTCTTAATGTCTGGTCGCAGACCATTAACAAATCGCTCCATCTTTTCTTCTTCTGTAGCCACTAATGTCTCTGCAAAGTGTGACAGTTTGGTGAACTTGATAGCATACTTGGCTACAGTAAGGTTGCCTTGCACCAATGTTTCAAACTCTCTCTTCTTCTGTGCCCGAATATGATCCGGTATAAACTTCTTTATATATTCGCGCTTGAAGAAGGTCCAGGCGATCTCTGCTTCTTGCCCATTAAAGGACCTCTTGGCTGCTTTCTACCACTCCTTCGCATCGCCTTCTAGCTTGAAAGCGGCTAATATAGCTTTTTGTTGTTCAATACATCCCATGACCTCGAAGATGCCTTCCATATGTTCTGCCCATTTATTCGCATCCCATGGGTTAGTGGTCTCCTCAAAACACTTTGGGCAAAATTCGTTGAATCTCTTGTATAGAGTATCCCTCTCACGATTTCTGCTTCCGTTATTGCTGCCTTCGCCTGATCCACCTTTGTTATTGCTGTTTCCCTCGCCATTCTCACTTTGGAGTTGGTGAATAGCTGAAATCTGTTCTTGAACCTGCGTATACGCTTTCATAAAGCTTTCAAACATCTGCCGGGCGTACTCCGGCATTTCCATACTCCCATTGTTCTGCTGAATATTGTTGTTCTCATTCTCGTTTCCCACAGCGTTAGCCATTGTCTTAGTTCCTCTGCAAAAGAAAAATTGTGAGCCAAAAGATCAATAACAACCTATCTTACTTTAGTTTCTACCGTTGACACCCCAACGTCCTCACCACGTTGCCTATGGGTTGCTAATTCTTTTAATTGCCCAAAACCTTATGCTCTGATACCACTTTGTCACGACCCAAATTCTGGGGCCCTGTCAGATCTCTGGATCGTGCTGACTTGGTAATATTTACCAAATATTCATCAAATAATTCTCATATGCATTTGGCATTTAAATCAAATAATAATTTCATTTAATCAAATGAGTTATAAATACTCAAACTTTAATATGTTATGTCTGCATCCATAATGTACTAAAACATTAAATAATTTTTCCTAAGCAAGGCTAATCCCCTTATCTACTAAATTGTCTTTTCTCGTTCTCTCTTGTCATTCACGCATATTGAAATCTACGTGCTGAACATCGTTCCGCTCTGTCCCGCCTGCAGCATGATTACCTGAAGGGGGTAACACAACATCAGTACTACTGGTGAATGAATATTCCTAATTACACAAATCACATAAAATATAGCATCACATAATTTAGCAGGTCTAAATCAATAATCAAATATTATTAAGATTCTTTCACATACAAATCCGTGCCCATGCACATCACCACGCCTCAAGGGCCTTATCGTATACATGTATACCGGTCACCATGACCCTGTCTCATCAGACACGTCCACTAAGGACCAGCCATCAAAGTGGCCCTTCACGTCCATTAAGGACCAGCCGCTATAACGGCCACCATGGCCCGAAGCCATCTGTCATCCGGACACAAGTCCAACATCCCACGACTGGGACCATCCCAAAATCTGGGACCAGTGCACAATATCTCATAATCACATAGCAACTAGAATTCATTATTCATAACATACATAAACAGTGGTGTGGACCCAGCCCATGCACAATTTACTAGTTGCTACCCCACAACTAATCATAATTGGTATTGATTGGCATACGGGGTGGTCCACACACACTAACACCAATTAATCATAGTCCATATAATTCATCACAGTCCATACAATTAAAACCACACAGAACCTGAATGACTTTGGATAAAAGGGTACGATGTTAATTTCATATCAAATCTAAGGCTTTTTCCCAAATCACAGAACCCATCCAGCCTGTTCATATACACAATACACAGCAGCAAGTGTCCCACGCCTGAAGGCACCAAATTACAAAATCCAGTGGGTCCCACTTGGATTAAATTAAGATCAGCCCTCTAGGTAAGTGTCGCCCAAGGCTAAGCTTCGATCCCATTGGATCTGATGTGCCATCAGGTCGGTTCCTTGGGCCCACAGACCTAAACGGTCTTAATGATTTAATAGAATCATTCACGCATAGGAATTTTGTGACTGTTGGATAAAGAAACATATGGGGCCTACTTCCTAAGAATCCAACATCACTAAGGTCGACTAAGGGTCCCCAACAGGATGTAGGGTCCTGATCTCATATCAGATCATGCAATGGGTCCCACTAGTATCATCGACCAAACTGCCTTTTTCCCTATGGTTCACGCCTCATGCTTCATTGCAGAAGATCTGGTGGGCCACACAGGGTCCACTCAGTATGGGTCCCTTACACCTAAGGTCGCCCATGGCCCCCTCATATGATCCCTGGGCCAGATTCACTATCTAGTGGACCATGGGGTCCCACAACCAATTTCGGCAGAATTTTCTGAGATGGGCAGCAAACTCAGAATCCTGTTTCTGCCCTGGATCTTGTTTGAACCCATTCTTTCAATTGATATTAACCTACAGAAGTAATCTTTGCCCACAAGAACTAGTCACCAGCATGTCAAGAGATTTTTATCACACCTTAACATCCTTTAAGCCTGAGTATAACGACAATACTACAAACAGAATTTTGCAGTCTTGTAATTTCACTATCCATAACCTTACTTCTCCAAACTTAATTCATGCTCTTTTACTAGGGTCTTTAAGGAAGATTCACTCACCTTTGATAAACAATTGTCGTCTTTGACAGCAGCCGCTTTCTCCTCCTCCTAATTTGCAATCCACAATGCTCTCAGACTTTTCTCCAATGAAGATGTTATATCAATAAAGGTCGTTGGTTCTCTATATATAAAGGAAAGATGGGAATTCTAATTACTTTCAAACTTTCTATTTAGAGTTGTTTTACAACTCTCTTTCTTTCCCAATCTCTCTCACGTGGGATATCTTGCTAAATTACAAAAACATGGATTCTATTTCCATTATAACTTGGGGTCTACTATCATTATAACTTGGGCCAAGCTATAACTAAAATACTACCTGGGCCAAACCAATCCTAGGCCCAAGTACTCAGGATATTACAACACTTGAGCCCTCTGGATGTTTCAGTCCATGGGGCCCACATGGCCTGCTTATCTGATGGTGGTCCCCACCAATTGGAAAGCTAACCTTTAGGTGACTCAGGGGGTCTTGGACCCAAACGGGTTTGGACCGATTCGGCCCATTAAACACTGCTCCAAAAACAGTGAGCGAACTTTCTGTTCGATGCTTGATAGAACTGAATTCTAAAATTTCAAAATTCCTTCGGTATGTTGTAATATTTTAAAACAGTCCCTAAGTGATGAAAATTGTGTAATCTTGGACTGTTTGGATAATTAAATAGGACTGTCCATACTTGAGTGACGACCCCAGGTGCTCGATGATATATGCCCTCTATGTATGCCAATCCTCGTTCGATCACATGATCTTCAATCTCATTTGGGCATTTGCATCACCATGGAATATTGCAACGAAACTAGTCTTCCATGAAGGTGAAAGATGTTTTGATGTTGTTATCTATTTTCCCGTTTGGTAAATTCACTTCACTAGTGTAGTAGGTTGAATGGTCATTTCGAGAGACAATAAAAGAAAAGGGGTCAAATCAGAAAGTACCATATTTCAAAAAACACCTTTACTTTTTACCAAAAAAGACAAAAAGTTACTTTTCCAATGCCACTGAATGACAAAAAACAATCTTCTTTTTTAAAAAAAAAGTCAAAAAGCTACATTCTCATTTCACTAAATGACAAAAAGCCATCACCTTTTGATTTGACCCTTCACCTCACTTCATTTTAATAGTAAAGCTACCAAATTGGCCCAGGAAAAGATTGAAAATAAAGAGATCAAAGTGAAAAGCATGTACACAGAACAATTGACGGATTTTTTTACCTAGGCTGTTTCAAGAGGAATGTTATCATATTCCTTGTCTAAGCTGGGCATAGTAGATATTTATACACTAGCTTGAGGCGGAGTGTTAAGAGATTCAACGGGACTGGTTTGTAATTTCGTGGGATGTTATGGACTGATTTGTAAATAAGACAAAAAGTCGGGGTGCTCTTTGTAAACATTTAAAATATAGTAAACCATATATTGGTGGTGTTGCCCAACCCAGGCTTGTTTGTTTGCATGAGGGGTGAAATGAAATGAAATTAAGGGTCAAATCAAAAGTAAGAGAAAGAAGAGGGAGTTCTGCCAAAAACTTGATGCGAATCCCGTAAGTATACGGTTGCCTCAAGTAATATAGACTATGGAAGTCCGAATATCGTTCCCATGAGGATCGTTACGAGGAAAATAATAATGATCAATGAAAAGAAGTATCAACTCAAATATAGCTAACAAATGCAAATGGAGATAACAAAAACAATAGAAACAAGATAATAACAAGGAAAATAAAAAATGCAAACTAAAAGAAAACAAGAAACTTAGATAACAAAGAGATGTTAGTAAAAATAGAAGAACTCAAGTGAGAACAAACCAAGAACAAGGTTAGTAACAAGTTAGTAACAAAGTTAATGACAAAAGAAAAATAACAAGGTTAATAACAAGAACAAAGGAGCAATGTTAGATAGATCAAGTGAATAAGTGTATGAAAACAACAAGTCAAAGATCAAGATAAAAAGAAAATAAAATCATCCATGAAAACTAACTAATAATAAGAACAAGTGAGTAA
The DNA here is from genome assembly GCA_012931725.1 of Litsea cubeba. Taxonomy (NCBI): domain Eukaryota; kingdom Viridiplantae; phylum Streptophyta; class Magnoliopsida; order Laurales; family Lauraceae; genus Litsea; species Litsea cubeba. The sequence goes on from CM022951.1 coordinate 14,935,990, forward strand.
GATATAAAATGAGTGGATGGAGATAAAAAAAATGTACTAAAGTAGTGTAAAATCAAAGGTGGAATTGATGGTGTGAATAGAGAAATGGAGTGTGAGAATTAAAACAAGTGAATAAGTGTGTGGGAATGTGAATAGAATCAAACTAAAGTAAATAAAATAAGCAACAATCAATACTAATGGATAGATTGAACCATCTAGAATCCACTAAGTGACACTAATCAACACTAATGCTCTTCTCTTTTCCCAAACAAACACTCATGAGTGAAAGCACTAAAAGACAAAAAAAATTATTCTCCCCGTTTTGTCATTTAGTACCCTTTTAAGAGTACCTTTTTTTGCCATTTAATACCTTTTAAGGGTTTGTCATATTGTGTCTTTACTTTCAATCCCCTTCATCTTACTTTTTCTCTTGATTTGACCACTTAATTTTATTTCATTTCAGCCCTCATACAAATAAACATGCCCTAATGAACACCCCGAGTAACTTTCTTTTTATTCAAATCTTCCTTTTCTATTAGACATTGACGCAGTTAGGGAAGCACAAACCCCAATTGATGGTGAACCCAACGATACCCGATCTTCAATCAAACAGAAAATCCACACATAAGGAGAAAGATACAGATTCGCTTACCGATGATCGCAAAAATCCATCGTCAATGCCTTCGATCCAATGGGAGATACTCAAACCAAGGAGAACGAAAATAGAAAAAAGTGCACACATGCAACTTTAATTAATTTCATAAAATATTCCATGACTACCTTCGTTCCATACAATGGACTTGTATCTATGCTATGCCAACAAAGAAGCCCTAGACCTATGATTAAATCACAACCACTAATCATAATCCTAATGATAATAGAATCCTATCCTAATTACATTGAAAGAAATTAAGAAAAGATAAAAGAGGAAACCGTGCGTTAGAGATTCCTAAGGGTTGTGGACCCCACCTGCTGCCTTGTAGTTGTAGCTGCCAATCACTTGCACAATCTAGATCATAGCTCTTGTCCACTGAATCACTAAGGTAGCAAATCTTCAAAGAATCAACCACATATAGAAAGCCTTCCTTCCATTTTTTTGGTGTCTTGTTGCTTCATTAATTTTTATCATATATAGTAACTGATAAGGCTAAAGCCCTTAATTTTCTCTTAAGCATAAGAGCATGTTTGGTAACAGGCGAGGAATCCATAGATCTGATGATTCTTCACTACCACTGGAACAAGGATTCCTCGCTGGGGATTTGTATAGTTGAGGATTTCACATTGATATTGGTGTTTATCGATGCATATAGCTGAGAAAAATAGGGTTGGGTGTGCAAATCAACTAAAGCGAGGATTTTCAAATTTTATGGGGGGTGGTCGGATCTGAAAATCTTGACAAATAAAGATTTTCATTTGTCCAAATCCTCGGGAATTTACAATTGCCAAACATGGATTTACCACAACATGAGGGAAATCGAAAATCTTTTCCTTAAAGATTTGGTTGCCAAACATGACCTAAAGCCTTGCCAATAAAGGAGACTTGATTGCACTTAAATAGGAATGAAGAGTAAAAAATCCAATCTAATTAAGAGTGAATAAGGACTGCATGTCTTGGTCAATAGAGCCCATGATTGTAGTGAGTGTACAGTTGTACCATGCAGTAAATTCCTCTTCCAACCCAATTAGACAAGTACTAAATGAGAAAACTGCCTAATAAATGGGAGACTCCACAAAGCAGGCAAGGTGGATAAATCTGCGCACAATAATATGTAGTGACCAGTAGAGGGCCAAATGGGACCAATTGAAAGCCTGGAATGGGTCGCCAAGTCTGACCAAACCTTATGTCAAACCCTATTTCTTGATCATCGTGGTCTGCTGATGTAAAGTGTCAAAGTGACTCTATCTGAAGGATGAGAGAAAACAAAAGCCATCTTCCAAGCAGTAATGATTTAGGTATGCAACTGAACAAGAAGGATCCACTTCCAGCACAGATCCAGAAGATTAGGGAGGAATCCTTTTCAGTCTTTGTCTCCAATCTCCATCAACAGATCTCCAAAGTTGAGCTAGAGGTAGTCTTCTGGAGAGCAGGGAAGATACATGATGTGTTCATTCCAAAAGAAAGGAGGGACAATAGCAATAGAGGCTTTGCATTTGTCAGATCTGCAACCCTCAGAGATGCAGAGAAGGCAGTACAAATAGTAGATGGAAGAATCTGGGGAGGAAGGAAACTACAGGCCAATCTGGCTTAGTTCAGCTCAAAGAATAGCGAGAGGAGGGGTAAGGAGAGGCCAAAAGGGGGATGGAGTATGCCGTCTTCATTTCAAGCAGGGGAGATGCCTACAGCAGGAGCCTCAGTTCTCGCGAGAGAGCAAGGAAGTTACGACAGTCTGTGCTCAAGACCTGCTGGCTGGGTAGTGGAAGAAGGCAAAGGTAAAGGAGTCAGGGTGGCACCGTGGGTAGTTAAGGAGCAGAAGAAGTCACTCTACAACAGTTTGGTGGGGTTCCTCAAATCAAAAGAAGATGGCATTGAGCAGATTAAATCCTGGATTCAGATGTGCTGTGGTCAGCTTCCTATCAATGCCCAGAAATTGGATGACCAGGTGATTTGGTTGCAGTTTTCCTCCTCCAGTGAGGCTGAAGAGGTCCTCTTTAGACTACAATCTAGGGGCTGATCATCACCCTTTTCAATGATTGACAGATGGATGGAAGTCCTGGGTCTTCTTCCATGCCCATGCTGGGTCAAAATTAAAGGGCTGCCCCTTCAGGCTTGGCACGAAGGCGTCTTCAGGCTCATTGGGGACTGCGTGGGTAAGACAGTGGAGGTGGATGGTGGAACTCAGAAGAAGGAGATCCTCAAGGAAGGCAGGGTCAAGGTTTTGATTAATAGATCTTGCTTTATGCCTCTGATGGTTCCAGTCTGGGTGGAGGATTTGCAGTTTATGGTGACAGTGGAGTTAGAAGAGGAAGTTGTTAGACAAACAGGGGAAAAGGAAGGTACAGTGATGAGAATGAGGGAGAAGAAGGTAGATGGCAGCTGCAACTACAGGAACAAATAGAGGAGGGAGGAAGAAGATGATGTCACAAACCCAGCTTCAAATTTCAAATCGACCGCCCAGTCGTGGGATAGGAATGGGCCGTTAGTGCAACATGAAGTTATGGGCCAGTGTGGCTTAGTGGGTTGCGAACCACTTAAAGCAAATGGAATATCGTGGTGGACCGGAAGGATCCGATACGAAGGATAAAAGCTGGAAAGCGCTAGGGCTTTTTTCCAGCGCCATGGACGAAGGCAAGAGAACAGCGGAAGAAGAAGAAATAGAAGAGATGGGAGAAAGGCCCGAGCTCCACAGTCGTCACAATAGCTCTCACATGCAGGCGAGTGAGCTGGAAGAAGAGCTCCTTTCAGATACAGACTCGTCAACTAGTTTGGGAAGCTTCCTCGACGAAGAAGGTGGAAACAGAACAGGAGAGAAGAAGAAGGTCTGGGATGAAATCGTTAAGTGCTCGCAGGAGGGGAGAGAGAAGGCGGAATGGCTGTGCTGCCGAGATCTATCTGTGGGACAGGGGCAGTTAAGGGAGCCACTGTCGTTGGGGAGATTAGCAAAGGGAAGGACGACGGGCTCAGATTCACTTCAGAGATTCCGAAAAGGAGAGAGGATCAAGAAGAAAACTTCCAGCTAGAAGAAACCCGAACAGTCCCATACAGGTCCTCTTCGAGCAAGTCAGAGGGGTGGAGATCCGTCCACAAGAGGTGAGAAGGTGGGGTCCCTGCGAAGTGGGGGCTCCAATTCAGCTCCGCGGTCGATATCCAAAGTTGATGCTAAACAACAATATCAAGCATGAGGATCGGCGAGAGGATCGGATGTACAGTGCTAGCTGACGGGATAGATCCAGGTATGTTTTGTAAAGAAGGGGTGATAGGGGAAGGGGTGCAATTCCATAGTATGGACGGTAGCTCCTCAGGGGAATTTGAGGTTGGTGAAATGCAGTGGTCGCCGCAGAAGGTCATTCACTGTGCAAAGGCAGTCGGAGTTACAGTGGAGGATTCAAATGGTGGGTGGAATCCTTTGGTGGAGTTTGTGCAGAGAAGGGAGAGACTTAACCAAGAAGAGAAAAGGGGCAGGAAATCCAAAAAGGAAAGGGGTTAGAGAGTTAAACAGTTTAAGCTGCTCTATTAATTATGATAAATCCAAGTCAAAGGAAGATGAGGGGAAGAGTTTAGGGACAAAGGAGGGGAGGACTCAGGGGGCTTTCCATAGTTTAAATGAAAGTTTTATCATGGAATGTCCGTGGTTTGGGGGGAGTTTCACGTAGAATGGTGGTGAAAGAGATGGTAAGGAGTCAGAAAGCTCAGATTGTCATTTTGCAAGAATCTAAGTTGAAGGAGGTCCCTGAAAGGGTTGTGAGAGAGATCTGGGGAAGGAGGAATGTTCAGTGTATGGCTGTTGATGTAGAGGGAGCTGCTGGTGGGTTTTTGACTATGTGGGATACTCGTTTAGTGTCAGTGGCTAACAGTTGGAATGATGTCTTCTCCCTTTCAGTTTTGGTGGAGGACTTAATGAACAATTCGAGGTGGCTTCTCACATCAGTGTATGGCCCCAATACTAGCCAGAGGAGGGATGATTTCTGGAAAGAGTTGGATATGATTCGGGGGAGATGGAATGGTGCTTGGTGCATTGGTGGGGACTGGAATATAATTAGGTTCTCAAGCGAAAAATTGGGCGGATGTACAATCACAACAGAAATGAGGCATTTCTCTGATTGGATTAACTCTCATAATCTGGTGGACTTGCATCTTGGAGGAGCCTCATTTACATGGTCCAATCATCAGAGTAGTCCTGCCATGTCTAGGCTAGACAGATTTTTGGTATCTACCGAATGGTTGGAAATCTACCCAGAAGTAATTCAGGTTGCCTTACCTAAACCTGTGTCTGATCACTGCCCGATTCTGATTGATTCGGAATGCGAAAGGTGGGGACCATCACCCTTTAGATTTGAGTTAATGTGGCTGGAGGAAAATCAATTTCCTTGCATGATCCAGAAGTGGTGGGAGGAGATTAAAGTGGTAGGTTGGGCAGGTTACAGGTTGTCTACAAAATTGAAGATGCTCAAAATCAAAATAAAGGAGTGGGCTAAGGAGCATGTTGGGGACGTGAGGACCCAAAAATCAAAGATCCTAGCAGACTTATAGGCTCTAGATAGGAAGGAGGAGACTGACCGGTTGACTCCGGAAGATGAAAAGAGAAGAATAGATTTAAAAGAAGAGTTTCTTAGACAGCTTAGAGTGGAGGAGATAAGATGGAGACAAAGATCGAGATGCACTTGGTTAAATGAGGGGGATAAAAACACTAAGTTCTTTCATGGAATGGCATCTGCAAGAAGAAGGGTAAACATGATTTCAAGCATTATGGATGGGGAGATAAGGTTGGAGAAGAAAGAGGAGATAATCTCTCACATCAAAGATTACTTTTGCTCTCTTTATGCTGTAGAAGGCTGGGAGAGACCATCTCTTGGCAATCTTGACTTTGATGTCATTGGAGAGCAGGAGGCTCAGTGGTTAGAGAGGAAGTTTGAGGAGGAAAAAGTCCGTCAAGCGGTCTTTGATCTAAAAGGTGACAAGGCCCCGGGCCCTGATGGGTTTCCGTTAGCTTTTTTCCAACGATTCTGGAGTATGTTGAAAAATGATATTATGGATTTTATGGAGGAATTCTACCAGCGCAGGTAAGTTGTCTAAAGGTATGGGGGCCTCTTTTATCACGCTGATCCCGAAGAAGAAAGGAGACCTTGGCATTAAGGATTACATGCCCATTAGTCTTCTTGGTAGCCTCTACAAAATCCTATCCAAAGTCCTAGCCGGGAGAATTCAAAAGGTTCTGATGAAGATTATATCCATTGAGCAAGGGGCTTTTGTAAAGGGAAGGCAAATTTTAGATGATATCCTGGTGGCCAATGAGTGTGTTCACTCTAGATTCACGGAGAGACTTCCGGGGATTATTTGCAAGTTAGACTTGGAGAAGGCCTATGATAGGGTGGATTATACATGTTATCAAGAATGGGGTTTGGGGATAAGTGGAGGATGTGGATCCGAGAGTGTGTCTCATTAGCCTGGTTCTCGATCTTGGTGAATGGTTCTCCAAAGGGCTACTTTCCCGCAGAAAGGGGGCTAAGGCAAGGGGATCCTCTATCCCCTTTCCTCTTCCTAATAGTGGTAGAAGCGTTGGGAAGAATGGTTTCAAAGGCAGTCAGTGCAGGCTTATTTGAAGGATTTAAAGTGGCCAGAAACACCCTTGCTATCAGCCATTTACAATTTGCTGATGATACTCTATTATTTTGTGGAGCTGAAGAGGACCAGGTTAAAAATGTCAAAGTTACTATCCTATGTTTTGAAGCGGTATCAGGCCTGAAAGCCAACTTCTACAAGAGTGAGGTGATAGGGCTAAGAACGGAGCAACCGTTGCTTCTTAAGTTTTCAGAAATAATGGGGTGTAAGCTTGGGAAGCTGCCAGCCTTGTACTTAGGGATGCCTTTGTGCTCAGGTCGGGTAACAAAATGTATGTGGAACACAGTTGTGGAAAGGGTTGAGAGAAAGCTGTCGACTTGGAAAGCTAATTACTTATCTATCGGAGGACGGGTCACACTAATCAAATCGGTTTTGTCCAATCTGCCAGTCTATTACTTTTCCATCTTCAAGTGTCCGGCTTCAATTATAAAGAGACTAGAAAGGCTGCAGAGAGAATTCTTATGGAATGGAACTGGTGCTCAGAAGAAGTTTCACTTGGTAGATTGGGCTTCCATATGTAAACCCAAGGAAGTAGGAGGCCTGGGTATTAGGCCTCTTTTGCAGATGAACCAAGCCCTTTTGGGTAAATGGTTGTGGAGGATAGGAAATGGATCAGAAGGGCTTTGGAGGAAGGTTCTAGAATGGAATTATAAACTTCCTAGAAATGGGTGGGATGTCCAGGAAGCTCCAAGGAAGTCATCTGCAATATGGAAAGGAATCCTCTCGGTTAGAAGGCTATTCTTGGAGAACATTAGATATCAAGCCGGATCGGGGGAGAGGACTCTCTTTTGGAAAGACAGGTGGATTGGAGATAAGTCTCTGAATGTTCAATTCCCAGATCTATTCAGCTGTGTGCAGGACAAGGAAGCAACAGTTAGCTCTTATTTGAACACAAGTGGAGACCAGGTGGTGAGGTGCCCGACTTTTAGAAGAAACCTAAAGGAAAACGAGGAATCCCAATTCATTTCACTCCTTACCTTTTTGAACGATGTATATATTCTAGGTAGAGGGGAAGATGTTAGGGTGTGGGAAGCCTCAAAGAAAGGATCTTTTTCAGTGGCCTCCTTCTTCAAGTCTATCCTTAATATCATGGGAGAGGAGTGCTTTGAGCAGTATTTGGAAATGGAAGGCTCCCCCAAGGGTGCTAGTCTTCGGGTGGTTGGCTCTTAGGACCAGGATTCCTACTATGGATCTCTTAAGGAGGAGAGGTATGACTATTGTTAATGGCTGCCCTATGTGCTTGAGACATGAGGAATCCGTGAACCATCTTATGTTGACTTGCAAAACAGCTCAGTTTATTTGGATGTCTGTGGTGGGTTCGTTTGATTGCTGTTGGGCCCTCCCTAATTCTCTTATCGAGCTCTTTCAAGCTTGGAAGACCCTTATAGGGGATTCTAGAGGAAAGGTGATGTGGAGGTTATCTTTTTTGGTGGTGATTTGGACAATATGGAAGGAAAGAAATTCGAGATGTTTTGAAGGGATAGCTTCTAGTGAAAGCATTTTGGTGGAGAAGTCAAAGTTTCTTGTAGCTCTTTGGGCGTCCATTAACCCATCGTTTAAAGGTTACTCCTTACAACAAATAGTGTATCACTGGAAAGAGCTAGCCTTCTCTAATGAGGGGGCTTAGTTTGTGTTTTTTTTTTTTTGTGTTGTCTTCCTTTTTTCCTACCTCGTCTTTTGCTGTCAGTACTTATCTCTTGTACTGCTGTTTCTTTTTCAATGAAAGTAACCATTCGAAAAAAAAAAAAAAAAAAAGTCTGACCAAACCTTTTAGGTCCTGTCCCAGCTGGGCTGGGCCTTGTTTGGGCCTGGTTAAGTTGGGTTGAACCCAATGGACTGCTGTCCATATATTTTGAACCCAATGGCAAAACCAATGGACTGCTGTCCCAACCCATGATTGTCTTGGTAAGGTAGGTCAAGGCCCACTTTGAATTTTGAACCAGGAAGGATTCAATCAATTTAAACCTTTAATAAAAAATCAGCTCCGCATCGGTCTTTCTTCTTCTTCACATACCCAGGTTTTCTTTATGCGAAAAACCCGAGAGGTTTTTAGATTAAATAATTTTACAGTTTGCATTTGATTGTGAAAACTGTTTCTGGCAGCTGTATGGTGATTTTTTACCGAAGGCAGATGAGTGTTAGGGAGGACCTTTATGTTGGATATACATTGCCATTGTATGTTTATTCTCTTGTTTAAACTTCATTATGGTGCTTAATTGTCCATTGACATTAGAAAAAGCAATTTACTTTTTTTTGAATGGTAATTTACTTTGAAATATATTTCTTTTAAATCATGAACTGAATAATGAAATCGATGGTATTCCTCTTCAGTTCTCATCTTGTCACTGTTTTTGCTGCAGACAGATTGGGACCTGAGGTTGGCATGCCTTCTCTTGTTTTCTTTTGATTGTGAAAAAAATTTCTGGCAATTGTATGGTGATTTTTTACCGAGTGCAGATGAGTGCACTAGTTTGCTTCTGGCCAGTGAGGTGCGTGTAAATGCAACATTTTAAAACTGCTGTCATATTTCTTCTAGTTCCATTTCATTTTGTTTTTCTCCCTGCAATGTTGGCCTATTTTTCGCTCCCTGCATCATGAATGTTTTAGTAGAGATTCTGTGTGTAAATCTTGGCTTTCTACTTGCTTATTGCTATTTACCATGGAGGGGGAAAAAAGATTACTGGCACATTCGCAGGTGCTGTTGCTGTCTGATGTTTCTTACTATTCAGGCGTCAATTTTTGATCAGTGTGTCCAGGCTTTATTTTCTTCAATTGTTTGACTGGAAGAGGGTGCAAGGACATTGTTTGCATGAAAAGACTCCTGGAATCCGCTATATGCATTTATTTTCCCGAGGAACTAAAAATCAATTATGCAACAAACATTTTAAGGTTAATACAGAATACTAGAGTTTATTTCTCTTTTGTTGCAATTTTCAGCGGCAGGATTTGAAGATATAAAGCAATATATATCCTTAAAAGTTATTACCTTTTTTTCCAGGTTATACTCAGGAATTATTATTAGTTTTTATTTCGTTTTATAGAACTTGTGTTTGCAATGTGGTGTTTAATACTCTATTTAAGCTTTCATTTGACAGCTTTCTGTAGACATTGAAAATATATTACGCCACTAAAATAGGTGGACCTTATCACAATATTTGGCACAGCCATAATCTAATTTTTGTATTCCCTGCATTTCTGACCTGACCAACCTAGAAGAATGATCCCATGATGACTAAGTCATGCAATTCAAGCCACAAAGAAATGAGGAGTAAACTGAATCGCAGACACTAGTAGTTCTACTTTGAGCTGATCCTGCATCTTGACAGTGGTAGTATATTGCAGACAGGATTCACAATTTTACACACATTGGAAGACTTTTCGTGACCCAGTACTTGCATCTAGAGATTGACATCAGGCAGCGGGGATTTAACTGGCTAAAGAGAAGTAACAAAATAACAAGCAATTATTGCACCAGCCAATGCACCTGCTCCGAACTACGGCTTCATTATATTTCTCTGGCATTTATTGACACAAATATCACCAGATATCCCAAACTACATCGGGGTACTGATCTTTAGATGTTCACAGCAGATCTTGATGGGGACTTTTAACTGTACAACTCAAGTGAGGGAAAAGTTTGGAGAGCGAACTCATGACCATGGGCATGTGACTCCCTTATAGGCGGTAAACCAAGGCCTGCAGATATAAGAGGGGTGCTTCACAATAGTGATGGTCTGATGTTAGCAATGTTTTCCAAGCAAGTGGGCATTTTGGAGTCCAATGAGGTGGAAGTCTGACCCATTTTGGAGGCTCTCCACATTTCGTGTCACATTACAATGACAATGTGATTGTGGAGAGTGACTAGCTGAATGCAGTCTCTTAGGTCTCTTCTTTGGTGGTTGCCCCTGGGAGGTTCCAGTTCCATATGAATGAGATTAAGTCTTTTTCTTCGCTCATTCAGGTGGAGTTTCAACATGTGGGGATATCGGCTAATGCATTTGCAGACTCTTTAGTGAACCAAGGGGTGGAGAGATCTTCTCCTTTTTGTTGTTCTAATTTGTAATTGTGATTATGGTTATGCTTTTATACCTTGTTTGTTTTTTTTGAAGGCTTGTATTGTTTTTTTAATGAAATCTTTTGTAACTAACCAACAAAATAAAATAAAATATTCCTTATGGGATATGTTCATCCCCTTTCTAATTTATGTTGGAGTCTACTACCTCTAATCCTGTTCAATGTTTCTCTCCTAATTTCCTGCTCTTTATCAACTGAGTTTCCTAATATGACTCAAATAGGTAAAGGTTTCCTAATATGACTCATAGGTATTTTACTGTTGGGTTTGTGTCGCGACCCCGGACCGGGAACTAGGGGAAAAGGAGGATCCGAGTCCGGGATCGGGACAGTGGTGGGGTGATGCCGCGCCACGTGCATCTCTTTGGCTAAACCGCACACGGAATTAAAAGAACATTTATCCGTGCGCGTGATTTCCCACAGGGTTCCGCGGTGAGGATTATCTTTACACATCATCTCACATGTAACCATATCAAACACATTCTCAAGATTGCGGAAGCGTGTAGCAAACCATACTAATACCATTCAAATCCATAAACAAGACTGATTTATGGTTAACATGACAAGATATCAGAATGAGCAATGATCATAAGCATATTTCCCCAAAAGTAAAGTATATTTACAAAATATCAGTTGATTAATGCCCCCAAAATAACGGTCAACAAAGACCGTACAACCAAATGAAACCTAAAGTAAAGTTATCATAAGTTCCCAAAGTGTATCGTTCTCAAGGCAAGGCCGAATGTCTACATGACATCATCGGCTTGCCACTCAATCACTCGCTGCGGTTCACCGACCGCCTCCTCCGGCTCCTCCTCAATGACAATAAGCTCGGGACCTGAGTACCAAAATAAATGGATCAGACACGACGGTCTGGCAGGTGGGTGAAAAGATATAACATCAATTCAAAACAATGATGCCTTTAGAAACATAGAAAATCTAGATAAACAATGAATTTTCATAAAAGAATGATGCCTCATGTAAAAGAGATACGTATGCGATAAAATCATGTAGAGGTACCAATGATTCGGGGACTAACAAGATGGCAACCACACAAAGCTAAATCCTCTCTCACAAAAGTGATAAGAGCACATCGGGACATTGACCTCGGTCACACGAGGTGAGGAGAATCAAAGACGTTGACCTCAGTCACACGAGGTGAGGAGAATCAACGATTTTTATATAATAAATACATATAATACTCTGCGGGACCACGGTAGCGAACCGGGTATATCGGGGCGAGGCGGGAACCATGCTGCAGCGGGTATAACTGAAGGGGGATATCCAAACCGGTGGATCAAACCGATAAGGTTATCCAAGCTTAGTGGTGCCGACTCATAGGTAACATGCGAAAATCAAAACAAATAAATACACATAACGGGGCGGGAACTCATAGGTACAAAACGTATAAAAGTCGGGACGGGCCTAAACAAATTAACAACATGGTAACACAATGTTCTCGGTTCAAGAGTACTCACAATTCACGATTGAAATCTCAAAATAGGGAATTGATTGAAAATCGAATACGAATAGTTTCCAATACCTTTACAGGCTAACAATGGTTTTCTAGAATTGAATCAGTGCGAATAGGGTCCCGTATGTCGGTTATGATGAAATTTTGGTACTCTTTAAGAGTTAGGGACATTCCGGGTCCTTATACACATTGGTCAATCTAGAAGACCTCATGGAATCTCCATGATGAGGTTTCTCCTTCTTCCGGACTTCATATAACGCCTTACATGGCATTGGGGCTCCATATGATACCTCCCCAAGCCTAAAATAAGTTTCAAACCCTTAGGCATTGACCCATGACAGACAGGCAGTTCGCTCGAGCGAACTGGGAGGTTCGCTCGGGCGAACAGCTCTCTGTTTGGGGTTCGCTCGAGCGGACTTTAAGGTTCGCTCGAGCGGACCTGTTCAGATTATGTTGGATCAGGTTGGCTCGAGCGATCAGAGGGGTTGGCTCGAGCCAACAAGGTTCTGTGACGGGTTCGCTCGAGCGATGTGTCACGGTCGCTAGAGCGAACTGTCCAGAAACTCATTTCTGAGTACAGTCCGTTCCTTCCTTTTCTCCCCCTTTCATTATCCTTTGGGCATCCTTTTATACCTACAATTAAGGGTCTCAAACCTTCCTTTCAACCCCATTCAATTCATCATCAACTCCTCTAACAACCACTCCCATAAATCATTCATTTCTCCATCACTTCCACCTCATTCAATGCAAGACATCTCCATAAATGCAAATCCATAAATGATCATAAAGATCTAAAAGCAAGACAATAAAACATATGTTCTCCAATAGGACTATAAGTAGCCTAACATTATGCATGTTTCCAAAATCATGAAAACTCATAAAGATGACTTGGGTAAAAGCAATAAATGAGAGTTCAAATCTTTAATAGCAAGAAAACAAGAAATCAATCCATTCATCCACTTGCCTGGGGTCCAATGCAAATCAAATTGAGCTCTAGAAACCTCCTAAGTCCACAATCAAACACCTATGCACAAAACCCCAAATCCAAACCCTAAATTATCAAAAACCCAATTAAAACAAAACGGAATCTTCCAATAAGTGAAATGGAGTTACCCTAGGGCTAAACAAACAAGATTATAAAACTTTTAGGAAGATCACTTACAAAGAAGTTCTTCAAAAAGCAAGGTGTTATCCAAAGGACGTCTTGGAGTGGGCGGTTTTCTTCAAAAATGGTGTCAAGACGAAGCCCTTGAGATGAGGAAGAAGATTATAGTCTCTAGTTTTCCATTAGCACTGGCTTAGTGGGGGGGGGGGGGGGGGGATTGAAGGTGAAGAAGCAAGAAAAGGGTAAGGGAAAACCCTTAGGGCTGGGATTTCTCTTCTCCTCTAGGGTTTTTGCCAGAAATGGGAAAAAGAAGAAGAAACTTTCTATATATAGTAAGTGGGGATGGGGCCCACAACTTAAAAGATTTCTCGGGCTCAAAACATGGTTTTCGGGACTTCAAACGAATTCGACGAAGAAGACAAAGTTGATCGGCAAAATTTCTAGTTTCCAAAAAGTATATATTTTGCACATTTTGGTGACACTGAAATCGGTGCCCAGATTTTGGGTAAAAAGACCATTTTGCCCTCAATTGCGAAAAATCGGGTTTAAGTTCCTCGAATGAAAATGATGTTAAAATGAAAGTTGTAGGGATTAACAAGATGAGTCCAATGGGGTAAAAACACAATTTTTGGAAATCATCGGTAAACCCCCAATCTCGCACAATTCGTAACAAGAACCCCCAAAGGGTCCCACAAATAAAAGGCTCTCCAAATTCCCCAAAGCTATTATAAAAGCTATTCTAATCCCCAACTAATCCAAAAACCACTAACACACTAAACTAAAACACAACTTAATCAACTCTAAACGAGGTCTCTCGGGTCGGGGTCTTACATCCTCCACCCCTTAGGACATTTGGTCCTCCAAATGGAAATTAAAACTCACCTCCGGCAGGAGATGTGGGTACTTCTTCTGAACTTGATCCCGTAATTCCCAAGTTGCTTCTTCCGGTCCATGATTCTCCCAAAGTACCTTGACCCACTGAATAGTCCGAGTTCTCAATTCTTGTTCCTTGGTGTCAATGATCTGCTTAGGCTTCTCAACATATGTCGCATCTTCTCGAATTTCCAACGGCTCATAACGGAGTATGTGTAGTCTGTCGGGAACGTACTTCTTCAACATAGATACATGGAAAACATTGTGTACGCCGGAAAGTCCTGGTGGTAAGGCTAACCGGTACGCCACATCACCAATCCTACTCACAATGTCGTACGGTCCAATGTATCTCCTAGACAATTTGCCATTCTGTCCAAACCTCAAGGTTCCACGGGTAGGTGACACTTTCAAGAAAACCTTATCTCCTTCTTTAAATTGTAAATCCCTTCTGTGAGAGTCTGCATAACTCTTCTGTCTACTCTGAGCCACTTTCAGACGTTCTTGGATCAACTTGACTTTGTCACTCGTCTCACTGACAATGGTCGGTCCATGGAAACTGCGAGTACCGACTTCTTCCCAACAAACAGGTGTTCTACACCTTCTGCCATACAAGGCCTCAAAAGGTGCCATACCGATACTCGAGTGGAAACTGTTGTTGTAAGCGAACTCACACAACGGTAAGGCTTCATCCCACTGAGTCTTGAAATCTAACACACAAGCTCGTAGCATATCCTCAAGTGTCTGAATTGTCCTCTCCGACTGACCATCGGTCTGTGGGTGATAGGCTGTGCTGAACTGTAACCTCGTACCCATAGACTCATGCAATGTCTTCCAAAATCTTGAGACAAATCTACTGTCTCTATCGGATGTGATGGAAACTGGCTGTCCATGACGACTGACAATCTCTGTGACAAACAACTGTGCCAAAGGTAACATATGCATTTTCTTCCCAGTCTTCATCGGTAGGAAATGAGCTGACTTGGTGAGACGGTCCACTATGACCCAAATAGCATCATTGCCCTTACTAGTCTTTGGTAAACCCGATATGAAGTCCATGGTAATGTGCTCCCATTTCCATTCCGGAATCTCTAATGGCCGTAGTAACCCTGGAGGCTTCTGATGTTCTGCCTTGATCAACTGACATGTCATACAACGAGAGACGAAAGCTGCTATCTCTCTCTTCATGTTATTCCACCAAAATCTGCCCTTCAAATTCTGGTACATCTTCGTACTGCCCGGGTGTATGGAATACTTGGTATTGTGAGCCTCATACATGATATCATTCCTCAAGTCCTCCAAGTTAGGCACACATAAACGGTCTCGATAGTACAAAACTCCATCCACAACCCGAAAATCCGGACGATCTGCTAAGTGCTCAAAGATCTTAGCCAACTCTGGGTCTTGCAACTGATTCTCTTTGATCTTCTGAATGAAAGAAGGCTCTGACACTGACATGTTTGCTAACATGACACCCTCTCTTAGTGGCTGAAAATCTACACCCAACTCTTCTAACTGCTGTACCACATAAGTTCCACGAAGACTGGCCATGCTAACCGACTTTCTACTCAAGGCATCTGCAACTACATTCGCCTTCCCCGGGTGATACTTAATTGGAAAATCATAGTCCTTGATATATTCCATCCATCTTCTCTGCCTCATGTTCAACTCCTTCTGAGAAAACAAGTACTGTAGACTACGGTGATCGGAGTGAACCTCAAATTTCTCTCCATAGAGGTAGTGTCTCCACATCTTCAAAGCTAACACGACTGCTGCCAACTCGAGGTCATGTGTTGCATAGTTCTTCTCATGATCTTTCAACTGCCGGGATCCATATGCAACTACCTTCCCATCTTGCATTAACACGCATCCCCGTCCAACATTGGAAGCATCGGTAAAAATGGTAAAACCGCCGCTCCCAGATGGCAAAGTAAGGACTGGAGCTGTAGTCAATCTCTTCTTCAGCTCTTGGAAACTAGCTTCACACTTGTCTGTCCAAACATATGGTGCATTCTTCCTTGTCAACTTCGTCAAAGGTGACGCAATCGACGAAAATCCTTGCACAAACCTCCGATAATATCCTGCCAAGCCCAGAAAACTCCTGATTTCTGATGCATTCTTCGGTCTATCCCAATTCATGACTGCCTCAACCTTGGACGGGTCTACTGATAATCCTTCCTTAGAGATGATATGACCCAAAAATGTGACTTGGTCCAACCAAAATTCACACTTACTAAGTTTTGCAAACAATTGATTCTCCCTCAACAGCTGGAGTGCTATCCTCAAATGTTCCTAATGCTCTTCTTTGGTCTTGGAATACACCAAAATATCATCAATAAACACCACTGTAAACTGATCCAAATACTCCGCGAATATTTTGTTCATCAATGCCATGAAAACTGCCGGTGCATTAGTCAAACCAAATGGCATCACTAGAAATTCATAGTGTCCATATCTTGTACGAAAGGCTGTTTTTGGTACATCTGAGTCTCTAACTCTCAACTGATGGTAGCCTGACCTCAAATCAATCTTCGAAAAGTAAGCAGCTCCTTGCAACTGATCAAACAATTCGTCTATCCTTGGCAATGGATATTTGTTTTTGATGGTCACTTGGTTCAATCTTCTATAGTCAATACACATTCTCATGGAACCATCCTTCTTCTTCACAAATAAAACTGGTGCTCCCCATGGTGACACACTAGGTCTCACAAAACCTTTGTCCAAAAGTTCTTGCAATTGCATCTTCAACTCTCCCAATTCTGCCGGGGCCATTCTGTAAGGTGCGATAGATATCGGAGCGGTCCCCGGTAACAACTCAATAGTGAAGTCTATCTCTCTAATGGGTGGCAATCCTGGTATCTCCTCCGGGAAAACATCCGGAAACTCACAAACAATTGGGATCTCCTCCACCCCTTGGGACCGTTTATCCTCCGTGATAAACGCCAAATAACCCTCACAACCACTTTTTAGAAGTATATCGGCCTTCAACGCTGAAATAAACCCTGCACCAGAATTACTCCTCTCTCCCTGAAACAACACCCCTGCTTGGGTCTCCTCTAACTTAAAAGTTAAGGTCTTATGGAAACAATCCATAGTAGCATGGTATCCTGCTAACCAATCCATCCCTAGGATGACATCAAAATCCTGCATCTCCAACAAAATGAGATCTGCCGGTAATACTACTTCTCCTATCATGACTGGACAACTAGGGTAAAAAGTTCTACAAACAACTTCCTTACCTAAAGGGGTAGTCACAGTCAAAATGAAACTCAACTCTCTAGCATGCATATCAATCAACTTAGCAAATTTTGGAGATAGGAATGAGTGAGTAGAGCCAGGGTCAAACAAAACCTTAGCATCAAAACCACAGACGAGAAGTGTACCTTCCACTACATTGCCTTCAGCCTCTGCATCAGCTCTATTGACAGCATAGAGTTGTGCCCTCTGTGGTGGCCTGTTTTGTCCTTGCTGTTGCCTGCCTTGTTGTGCATTCCTGTTCTGATTCTGAGGACGCTGATTCTGATTTTGATTCTGCCCCTGCTGACGGGCCTGTTGTTGCTGTGGCCTAAACTGTTGTTGAGGTGCCTGTTGTTGTAGTGGTCTTGCTTGATTCTGGACCACTAATGCATTCTGAGGTGGTGCCTGACGCTGTGCTCCTTGCTGCTGCCTATTATGTCTATCAGGCCTTGGACAATCCTTCATTTGGTGGTTCATGGAGCCACATCTAAAGCATGCTCCTGTAATAAAACGGCAATTGGCACTCTCGTGGTTTTTCCCACAGTGGATACAAACCACTGGATTCTGCACATTCTGCTCCTGCCTTGGCCTTTTGTTCTGATTGTTTCTTTGCTGATAGTTCTGCTGTTGGCCTTGACCTTTTCCTTGGTTCTTGATGATCTTGTTATGGAAGTTCTCAAATTTGTATGCTCTCTTGACAACTTCTTCAAAGGTAACGGGTGGTACAACCCCGGTAGCATCCCTCTCAATAATCGGGTGAAGTCCCTCAAGGAACTTGGTTATCTTCTTCTCAACCGTGTCTATCAGCTCTGGAGCATACCTTGACAATCTCTCGAATTTGGTAAGGTATTCGAGGACCGTCATGTTCCCTTGCACAAGTTGTTGAAATTCTGCTGCCTTTTGTCTCTTGACATGTGCAGGTACATATTTCTCTCCAAACTGTCTCTTGAAGTTAACCCAAGCTTCTGCATCAGCCATTGTCCTGTATTCTGCCTTGACGGTCTTCCACCAAATATCTGCTAAACCCACAAACATAGAGGCTGCAAGCTGTACACGTTCTACACCGGTACATATGAATATCTCAAATATGTTTTCGGTGTGCTCAAGCCAATCATCTGCTGCCATTGGATCCTCAGTCCCCAAAAATTCTTTCGGTCCTCTTTTCCTGAACCGCTCATATAACACATTAGGATCATTCCCTCTAATATTCATCGGACCAGGTGGTGCAACTGGGATTGGTTCTGGTCTCCTCTCTAATATCCCCAACAAATGTGCCTGCATTTGAGCTATCTCCCTAGCATGATCCTCGTCTTTCTTAAGCATCTGTTCTTGCAATCTGGTCTGTGTCTCATATGCTTGTGCTTGGAGCCTAGCCTGGTTCTCATTTGCCTGGCGTTGTTGGTCAATCATAGCCTGCATCATCTGTTGGAATTGGTTCTGCATGTTGTTGTCTTGTGGTTCCTCTGCAATAGGCTCTGTATTCTCACTGTTACTGGCAATGTGATTGCTGTTTGCTGTTCTTTTGCGAGGTGGCATAACGCTGCAAAATAAATTGTTAGCACATATAAATCAAGTAGAGGGTGGTCACACAATGCTTACACGATTCTATCTAACGAATCCTCGCCACGTACTTAAGATTTCTAGTTTCTTTTAATTGCCTGAAACATGTCCCGCTCTGATACCAGTCCTGTCGCGACCCCGGACCGGGAACTAGGGGAAAAGGAGGATCCGAGTTCGGGATCGGGACAGTGGTGGGGTGATGCCGCGCCACGTGCATCTCTTTGGCTAAACCGCACACGGAATTAAAAGAACATTTATCCGTGCGCGTGATTTCCCACAGGGTTCCGCGGTGAGGATTATCTTTACACATCATTTCACATGTAACCATATCAAACACATTCTCAAGATTGCGGAAGCGTGTAGCAAACCATACTAATACCATTCAAATCCATAAACAAGACTGATTTATGGTTAACATGACAAGATATCAGAATGAGCAATGATCATAAGCATATTTCCCCAAAAGTAAAGTTAAGTATATTTACAAAATATCAGTTGATTAATGCCCCCAAAATAACGGTCAACAAAGACCGTACAACCAAATGAAACCTAAAGTAAAGTTATCATAAGTTCCCAAAGTGTATCGTTCTCAAGGCAAGGCCGAATGTCTACATGACATCATCGGCTTGCCACTCAATCACTCGCTGCGGTTCACCGACCGCCTCCTCCGGCTCCTCCTCAATGGCAATAAGCTCGGGACCTGAGTACCAAAATAAATGGATCAGACACGACGGTCTGGCAGGTGGGTGAAAAGATATAACATCAATTCAAAACAATGATGCCTTTAGAAACATAGAAAATCTAGATAAACAATGAATTTTCATAAAAGAATGATGCCTCATGTAAAAGAGATACGTATGCGATAAAATCATGTAGAGGTACCAATGATTCGGGGACTAACAAGATGGCAACCACACAAAGCTAAATCCTCTCTCACAAAAGTGATAAGAGCACATCGGGACATTGACCTCAGTCACACGAGGTGAGGAGAATCAACGACGTTGACCTCAGTCACACGAGGTGAGGAGAATCAACGATTTTTATATAATAAATACATATAATACTCTGCGGGACCACGGTAGCGAACCGGGTATATCGGGGCGAGGCGGGAACCATGCTGCAGCGGGTATAACTGAAGGGGGATATCCAAACCGGTGGATCAAACCGATAAGGTTATCCAAGCTTAGTGGTGCCGACTCATAGGTAACATGCGAAAATCAAAACAAATAAATACACATAACGGGGCGGGAACTCATAGGTACAAAACGTATAAAAGTCGGGACGGGCCTAAACAAATTAACAACATGGTAACACAATGTTCTCGGTTCAAGAGTACTCACAATTCACGATTGAAATCTCAAAATAGGGAATTGATTGAAAATCGAATACGAATAGTTTCCAATACCTTTACAGGCTAACAATGGTTTTCTAGAATTGAATCAGTGCGAATAGGGTCCCGTATGTCGGTTATGATGAAATTTTGGTACTCTTTAAGAGTTAGGGACATTCCGGGTCCTTATACACATTGGTCAATCTAGAAGACCTCATGGAATCTCCATGATGAGGTTTCTCCTTCTTCCGGACTTCATATAACGCCTTACATGGCATTGGGGCTCCATATGATACCTCCCCAAGCCTAAAATAAGTTTCAAACCCTTAGGCATTGACCCATGACAGACAGGCAGTTCGCTCGAGCGAACTGGGAGGTTCGCTCGGGCGAACAGCTCTCTGTTTGGGGTTCGCTCGAGCGGACTTTAAGGTTCGCTCGAGCGGACCTGTTCAGATTATGTTGGATCAGGTTGGCTCGAGCGATCAGAGGGGTTGGCTCGAGCCAACAAGGTTCTGTGACGGGTTCGCTCGAGCGATGTGTCACGGTCGCTCGAGCGAACTGTCCAGAAACTCATTTCTGAGTACAGTCCGTTCCTTCCTTTTCTCCCCCTTTCATTATCCTTTGGGCATCCTTTTATACCTACAATTAAGGGTCTCAAACCTTCCTTTCAACCCCATTCAATTCATCATCAACTCCTCTAACAACCACTCCCATAAATCATTCATTTCTCCATCACTTCCACCTCATTCAATGCAAGACATCTCCATAAATGCAAATCCATAAATGATCATAAAGATCTAAAAGCAAGACAATAAAACATATGTTCTCCAATAGGACTATAAGTAGCCTAACATTATGCATGTTTCCAAAATCATGAAAACTCATAAAGATGACTTGGGTAAAAGCAATAAATGAGAGTTCAAATCTTTAATAGCAAGAAAACAAGAAATCAATCCATTCATCCACTTGCCTGGGGTCCAATGCAAATCAAATTGAGCTCTAGAAACCTCTTAAGTCCACAATCAAACACCTATGCACAAAACCCCAAATCCAAACCCTAAATTATCAAAAACCCAATTAAAACAAAACGGAATCTTCCAATAAGTGAAATGGAGTTACCCTAGGGCTAAACAAACAAGATTATAAAACTTTTAGGAAGATCACTTACAAAGAAGTTCTTCAAAAAGCAAGGTGTTGTCCAAAGGAAGTCTTGGAGTGGGCGGTTTTCTTCAAAAATGGTGTCAAGACGAAGCCCTTGAGATGAGGAAGAAGATTATAGTCTCTAGTTTTCCATTAGCACTGGCTTAGTTGGGGGGGGGGGGGGGGGGATTGAAGATGAAGAAGCAAGAAAAGGGTAAGGGAAAACCCTTAGGGCTGGGATTTCTCTTCTCCTCTAGGGTTTTTGCCAGAAATGGGAAAAAGAAGAAGAAACTTTCTATATATAGTAAGTGGGGATGGGGCCCACAACTTAAAAGATTTCTCGGGCTCAAAACATGGTTTTCGGGACTTCAAACGAATTCGACGAAGAAGACAAAGTTGATCGGCAAAATTTCTAGTTTCCAAAAAGTATATATTTTGCACATTTTGGTGACATTGAAATCGGTGCCCAGATTTTGGGTAAAAAGACCATTTTGCCCTCAATTGCGAAAAATCGTGTTTAAGGTCCTCGAATGAAAACGATGTTAAAATGAAAGTTGTAGGGATTAACAAGATGAGTCCAATGGGGTAAAAACACAATTTTTGGAAATCATCGGTAAACCCCCAATCTCGCACAATTCGTAACAAGAACCCCCAAAGGGTCCCACAAATAAAAGGCTCTCCAAATTCCCCAAAGCTATTATAAAAGCTATTCTAATCCCCAACTAATCCAAAAACCACTAACACACTAAACTAAAACACAGCTTAATCAACTCTAAACGAGGTCTCTCGGGTCGGGGTCTTACAGTTTGGCATTAGAGTGGTACTGAGCACCACCATATTTGTAATCTATCTTTACAGTGGGGAACCACCATATTCTTAATCTATCTTTAGGGATTAGAATGAGATCCAGTAAGGCAAATCACCCCAATCAAGGGGATATGATTGTTGTTTACTTGCTGTAAGTAGATTGAGAGAATTCTATGAGGGAGGGGAACGATCACATTCAAAGGGAACCCAATTCATTCCAATGTCGTTTTCTTTGTATTAAATATATTGTTACTTTAGTTGGTGCGATCTTGTGTGGTGGAAAAGTAAGGAACAACTAGTTGTTGCCTAATCAAGTTCATACGGAGTGTCATTCCATGGATCATGGGATATGCAAGTTATTACTGCTGAAAATTTTATTCCGATATGGGTTTCTCAAATAGTAGTTTATGATACTGCATTGTGACAATACAATTGCTTTTCATCTTGCCTCAAACATGGCTTATCTTGACCGAAGTAATCATAGGGAAGTTGATAGTTTGGGGGAAATGAGCGATCCAGTATTAGACTTCCTTGCAAAGGCCGTCATAAGAAACAACTGTTGATTGATTCATCCAAGTTGAGCATAATTGATATTTATGTCCTAGCTTGAGGGGAGAGTTAGAAGAATCCATCCAGGGGCTATTTTGTAATTTTCAGAAATATAGGAACTGTTCTCTAAATAATTGAAACTTGAGTGATTTATTTGTTTTCATTTTTGAAAATCTTATCAATATAAATAGTGAGGGATGGTCGTTTGTATGACCATCACTTGTTTTTTTTTTTTCTTCAATCTCTTATTCTTTCTACACCTTTCTCTTCTTCCATTCAATAACCTCTATCCCCTATTTAATTTAATTTCTCTTCGAAGAAAGAGTTCCTATTCTTACCACCACACTGTCTGCGGAATAAAAGAAAATTCCTCATTTTAATTACTTTTATCTTCTCTAATAAATATAGTGGCACCCCCCACCTCTGAACCACTTTTATTTATCCATTAAAATCTGGATAGGCCACTTGCATCACTTTGAAGCCAGCCAGCGAGCCACGTTATTTTTTAAAACCTTTTGCTTTTGTCCTTTTTAAGTGTATTTTGGTAGCTTTGTTGTTTTTAGAGACTCTGTTGTAAAGGATAACTTATTACATATGTCTGCTATTACTTTTATTGCAGGAAGATCTTTTGGAGCTGCAGGACCAAATTCTGGCAGCAACTATGAAGGAGCAGCAACATCGAGCGTTAGAATTTTGGGAAAAGAATTGGGTGAGGAATGATCTATGCTCTTCCATAATTTACAAAGAGGGTTCTCATGGTCCATCTAACATGTTCTTGTATTTGATGTTGGTCAGCACTCTGCTGCTCCTCTTAAGATAAAGCGCCTTGCCCGTGATCCCGAAAGGTTCATTTGGGCAGTGAGTATTGCACAATCGCGCTGTATTAACTTGCAATTGAGGATAGGTGCACTTATTCAGGATTCAAACATGCTCGTTCCTTATGCGGGTAACTGTTTTTTTTGCACAGAGATATTTGTAGGTGTGATTTTTGAAATGAGTAGAAATGATTTATCGAGTGTAAACATGTTTTCTATAGTGTAATTACTCCATTGGCAGGTTCTGCAGTGCAGTTTTGGTTTCGGTATAATGCTTTTATACCTGTTTTATTGTCAGTAGTCTTTGTTCTTGTATGGGCTTTTTCACTAATCAGTATTTGCCCATTACTGATCAAAGAAAAGCCTTTTTCTGTTGACATTTACATTAATAATATGTAATGATTGGGGATTTTTGGATGAATAAGGTTCTGTTTATGTGAGGTGTGGAAAAATAATTCTTTTCTTCTTCGTTTGATTGGTCTCAAAGCCTTTCTTTTTTTTCCCGTCACGCCCTGGAATCCAGGGCCTACAAATCCTGTGTCGGCAAATAGCATCATATTCACATAGGTCAAATCATAGCTGCTTATTAAATTGAACATTTATCTAAACAATTCCACTTTAATTAATAAAGATGTCCAAATAATAAGAAGTCAAACTAATGAAACTTTACAATCTGATAGACAATCTTAATTTTGACACAGAAGAAAAATAAAATGTTCTAATAAATCTGGTGAGTCTCGACACTCATCCACAGGTATTAAATCCTATAACTTTGTTAGTCAGGATCCTTCTGCATCTCTAGGTTTTGATTACCTGGATTGGGGTGACAAACAACAATCAGTAATACTTAGTGAATAGAAATCTAGTTCTGCGTGTGTGCACAGCATTGTGATAATTGAATAACAGAATGTCAATAAATATTAATAATGCGACAATTAGGGTTTTAAAAAGGTTTCTAGATCTATCCTTAGGACAACCACCTAACCACGCAAGTGCACTGGCCTATGTAACAACCCAGAACTCGGGGCCATTCGAATTCCCTGTTGCAACTATGAGTATTCATTTTCCCACATCCATAAGTCAAAGAAATAATTCAGATTCATGGGCATAAATTAATAAATCTTGAAATTAGAAAGAAAACTAATGCAAGAGAAGACAAAACCTTTATTGTTCACAACAATGGAAATAAAAACATTATGAGGCTTATTTCCTAATTGTACTGTTGTCCTTTGCCCTCTCAACTCACATGTCCAAACCTACGACTTTCTGATTAAACAAGCTTATTCTCTAGGTTTTGGTTACCTGAATTGGGGTGAAAATATACAAATTAGTAATACTGAGTGAATAGATTTCGAAGTCTACATGTATGTGTGTGATATCATAAAAATAGAGAAGATTTTTACAATTAAAACATAGCAATTGCCTTTTCATTTAAAATTAGATTAAGGTTTCTAATACTAGCCTTAGGACAACCACCTAACCACCATATAACACAGGCTCATAAATCGTACATCTCATGGATGCCTCATATCACTAATACGGAGGCTGACCAATAGTCAATAGAATGACTGATCTATAGTTAGATGATTAATATAACTGAGCTGAGATTCGGGGAATATATTTGACCTATGAGTATGAGTTAGGGAATAGCATTTCTGACCTATGAGTCAGGGAATAACATCTATGTCAGGGCTTTGGTATGTGTTAGTGGTCTAGGGGAGGTCCAATGAGTGGGTCCTGGTTAATCCAATTATACCATGTTACTTCATTCTTAGAGTCCACATAAACATAGCTTAAACAAAACTTCTTATTGCTTTCAACCCTTATAAACAGGTAGCTTGAAATCCAGCCCTTTACGCAAATTTCACTTGTGGGCCTCACATATTGATGAGGTCCTTAGGTCTAAATATCTGGCACAAGAAAAAGACCCAAACATCAGGGTGCCAAAATCCCAGAAAAAAAACTCACAAATTGATGAGAAGGAAGAAATTTTTTTTAAGGGGCCCACCAGTGAGTTCCAAACAGTCCATTCATCAGGGATCTGTTGGATCTCTTTAGGTGGGCCCTACTGATCTACAAAGAAAAGAGAAATCCAATGACCCACCTGTTGGATCCCACCGGTCATGAGAGAGAGAGAGAGAGAGAGAGAGAGAGAGGAGGATTGGGAAAAAATAAATAAAGAAATTAATG
The DNA here is from genome assembly GCA_012931725.1 of Litsea cubeba. NCBI lineage: Eukaryota > Viridiplantae > Streptophyta > Magnoliopsida > Laurales > Lauraceae > Litsea > Litsea cubeba. The sequence continues at coordinate 14,961,394 of CM022951.1, forward strand.
CGTGCCTGGACTTCAACAGATGGAAGAAAGAGACTTCGGCTGGTGCTTTCTCTTCTGCACCTGGAAGTTGGAAGCTGCTCTTCTCCTCTCTGCAGCAGTGAACCAGCGAATGAAGGTACCGAGCAGCCAACAAAGGCACACACCTGGCTTTCAATAGTTTGGATGTTGCTTCTCTTTTCTTGTTGTAGCGAACGAAAACATGCTTCTTTCTTTCTTTCTTTCTTTCAGCAAATGAAAGGGCTGCTGCTCTTCTCCTCTCTGGCTTCAAACGAAGACTGCTGCGAGGCAAGGCGAGGAGGAAGGAGGAGCACAGTCGCACAGTCTTTCTTTCTTCTCTTTCACGTTTCTTTCTTTAAATCTACTCTCATTAGGGCTGTTAATTTCTATCAAGGAACAACACATGAAAGGCCAAAAAAACTAATTCCTGCCCTCAAATGAATCGCACGATTTATATTCAAATCGCATCGTATCGCACGATTCGTGATTGAGTCAACTGATAACCCATTAAATATGATTCACAGTCACCGATATGAATCATTTTTATGCCGATATTCGTATCGCATATCGTACGATTTTGACAACCATGACTGTAGCGAGCCGAGTACTGTAGCATGAATGGTGACTGCCGACTATTATTGCTTAAATAATGCTTAAAACACACTAAACCCTAGAATTCCTACCATTGTAACGAGTAAGAGCACTAATTTAGTAGAAAAACAAGTAGATTAGGATTCCAAACACACATCAAATAGAAGGAAATGCCACATACACATTTTGATTTAGAAGTCTACTCACCTTGTACAAAAAACAGTGGCTTTAGCAATGTGAGGGGAGCATACAGACATTAACCAATGCTCCAATCGTTACTTCTACTCTTTTCCTTCTAGTTCTGTCTAGGGTTCTAGTTGATATGAAGGCTAGAGAAAAGGGAGGTTGCGTGGAGGCTTCTCTAGTGGAGACATCAGACAAGTATGTATAATTTGGGGCTACCTATCCACTCTCCTAATTTGAACTCTAATAGAAAAGTCTTCTTTTTAATTTGTGTTAGGAGTCTCTTTAAGCAACAAGGTTCACTTTCTAGTTCTTGTAGAATACACAAGCAATCCTCCTTCCTTTTCTAAGTCAATTACCTCTTTCTAATTCATGGTCCTTTCTTATAATGAGAATAAAATTCCTATTAAATCACTTCTCATGGTCCCACGAATATCTCTCACCCTAAATTAGAAATCCACCAATAAAATACAACTATTTAATATACAATAGGTCCCACCAATAATTCTAAATGACTTGATCCTATTATCTTAAAATCAATGGGTCCTACAAAGCCAAGGATCTATTTAAAAAACAATTCTATGCTACACAAAAGGGGGTCCCACATACTTATATATACATATATAAGAAAGTGTCATTCACCAAGTAAAATATATAATTATTCAAGACAAAGCATAAATCTAAAAAACCAAGGAAATTAAACATATTAAATATTAGCCCTAGTTCTCTTTCTTATGATTTATTTTTTTATTTTATTTATCAGATTTAGGTACCTTGGATCTATGGTGCAACAGGATGGAGGGATTGATACTGATGTAAGTCACAGGATTCAAGCCGGGTGGACCAAATGGAGGAGTGCTTCGGGGGTCTTGTGTGATCGGAAGTCCCCCTCAAGGTTAAAGGAAAGTATTATAAGGTGGCGGTACGGCCAGCGTTGTTATATGGATCAGAGTGTTGGGCAGTAAAGCATAATCATGTCAAGAAGATGGAAGTTGCGGAGATGAGAATGCTAAGATGGATGTGCGGGATCACAAGGAGAGATAGGATTAGGAATGAGGAGATTAGGGGCATAGTAGGAATAGTACCGATTGGAGATAAAATGAGAGAAAATCGACTGAGATGGTTCGGCCATGTTAGAAGGCGTCCAACAGAGGCACCTGTTAAAAGGTGTGAAAGCATGGAGTTTGCCAAGAGTAGGAGAGGGAGAGGGAGACCCAAGAGAAGTTGGAAAGAAACTATTAAACATGATCTTGCCTACATGGATCTAACGGAGGACATGGCCCTAAACAGATTTGATTGGCGTCGTCAAATCCATATAGCCGACCCCACCTAGTGGGAAAAGGCTTGGTTTGGTTTGGTATGGTATCAGATATTATGATCTTGTGTCTTTGAAGGAGTCAGTTACCAACCCTTGTAGTGTGAATCCTAAGGCCCGTTTGGTAAATTCACTTCACTAGTGAAGTAGGGTGAATGGTCATTTCAAGAGATAATAAAAGAAAAGGGGTTAAATCAGAAAGTACCGTATTTCCAAAAGCACATCTACTTAAAAAAAATTCAAAAAGTTACTGTTCTATACCACTAAATGACAAAAAACCATATTCCTTTTTAGAAAAAGTCAAAAAGTTACATTCTCATTTCACTAAATTACAAAAGCCATCGCTTTTTTATTTACCCCTCTTCTTTTATTGTCTCTTAATTTGACCCTTCACCTCACTTCATTTTAATAGTCAAGTTGCCAAACTGGCCTAAGGGCCTGTTTGTTTAGATGCAGTGGAGTAAAATGTAAAGTAACTGGTAAGTAACTGGCATAGTCAACAGTCTCATTTCTTACCATACCGTGTTTGGTGGACCATAAAAAGGGTGCAGTAAAACCGGAACCTCCCATCTTAAATTTTGACAATAGAATGACAATGAAGTTATTACTTTACCAACACCCTCTTCAAAAACTTGTTCAAGACGAGTTGAGTTCGGTCTTCTGACAGAGATCAGCCAAGAAGAACACCTGCGAAGACCTCCAACCCCTTTTCTTCTCCTTCCCTTAGTTCCTTTGTCTAGTGCCCCCTCTCCCTCTCTCTCTCTCAACGAGACTGAAATGGGCTTCCTAGCTGAATCCTTTTGCCGCTGCCCTAACCCGTAATTCCTATTCCACAAATATGAAACCCATTCCCAAACCCTATTTCCTAATCCCAAAACCTGAATCCCTAACCCGTGACTGTGAGCCTAACCTGAAACCACGGAGGTTCTTTGTTTTTCTTTTTTTTAACTAAATGCTGTTGTTGACTGGTGTCTTTCAGTTTACTTAAGTTTGTTACATTTGTTAGATTCAAGTTGCCTCTTCGGTTTTGTGCATGTATGCCTTTTAAGATTCTTTGATGCTGCAGGCAGTTGTATAAAAGATGAAAGATGCATGTGAAACATGGTTACAAAATAACTTGAAACTATCAACGTCATTCAGATCCAATTACAAATTGGAATTATATATATTATAAAGAGGAATGTTCATGTGCATCCATCCCTCACCATAGGATGAGGGGCACTTACATAATTGGAAATATTCATGTGCAGAAGTGGGAAAGCCATGTATATTCATATACAAATGGATTTTTAAGATCAAGACCAAATCCGATGGTTCTATTGATCGTTACAAGGCTCGCGTGGTTGCAAAAGGCAACACTGAAGAATATGGGGTAGATTATGAGGAGACTTTTGCTCCGGTTGCTAAGATGACAACAGTTCGTACTTTTATCTATGTTGCCGCTGTAAGACATTGGCCCCTCTATCAACTTGATGTCAACAATGCATTTTTGAATGGATTCCTTAAAGAAGAAATCTATATGCATCCTCCTCCAGGCGTTGTGAGACCTCATTCTGTGTGTCGTCTCCAACGCGCTTTATATGGACTCAAACAAGCCCCTCGTGCTTGGTTTGAACGGTTTAGCACCAGCATTATTAGCATTGGTTTTTCTCAGAGTGCTCATGACTCCGCTCTCTTCACTCACTATTCGCAATCTGAATGTGTTTTCCTATTACTCAATGTCGATGATATGATTATTACTGGCAAGGATGCTCCTGGTATTCTATCCTTGAAGCGTTTTCTTCATCGACAGTTTGAGATGAAAGACTTGGGAACTCTGCGATACTTTATGGGCATTGAGGTTGCCTACTCTCCCACAAGATATCTTTTATCACAAACGAAATACTGCAATGAAGTTCTCCAAAGAGCTGGACTCACAGATCTTAAGCTTGTCTCTACTCCAATTGAACATAATCTGAAGCTCCGAACTATTGATGGAGATTTACTTTCTGATCCAACTCGTTATCGTGAGGTGGTTGGCAGCTTGGATTATCTTACGATTACCAGACCAGATATTGCCTTTGCGGTACATGTGGTAAGCCAATTTGTTGCGCAACCAACTCATTCATTGGGCTACTGTACTGCGCATACTGAGATACTTACAAGGAAGTTCCAACCGTGCCCTCCTTCTTTCCTCCAGTCAAAATCTTACCCTGCATGGCTATTCTTATTCCGACTGGGCAGGAGATGTCAATGATCGGCGGTCTACAACAGGTTTCTCCATTTTTCTTGGCTCCTCTCTTATCTCTTGGAAGAGCAAGAAACGGGAAGTTGTCTCACGATCTTCCACTGAAGCTGAATATCGTGCTGTATCTCACACCACTACTGAAATTATTTGGCTTCGCTGGTTACTTCGGGATTTAGGAGTTCTAGTTCCTAAATCCACCCCTCTTTACGGATGGTGAAAGTGCACGGAAACTGGCAACAAATGATGTCTTCCATGAACGATCCAAACATCTTGAAGTTGACCGTCATTTCATCCGTCAACATGTTCGGAGTGGTACTATAAAGCTCTTTCAAATCTCATCAGCTGCTCAGATAGCAAATTTTTTCACCAAGAGCCATTCCACTTCTTGTTTTTCGGAGCTAGTTTCCAAGCTCTCGATGGTCACATTCTCCTATCCAAAGCTTGAGAGAGGGTGTAAAGAAATAGGCCAACAGGTCAGCTCGACCCATGTATTGGGTCAGGCCTTGTATGAGTTGTCAATAGATTAGATAGATATTAATTTCATTAGTTAAGGCTGTAATCATGTAATCAGATCTCTAATGAGATCCACTAATCTAGGCTACAATGTATAAATGTATCCTTCGTCCATTCAATCAATACAGAAAATCTCTTGCATCATCTCTCTCTCTCTCTCTCTTGTATGCTTTTGTAATGTCTCTAGCTTGGTTCAAGCAAATCTTACAATATATATATATATATTATAAAGAGGAATGTTCATGTGCATCCATCCCTCACCATAGGATGAGGGGCACTTACATAATTGGAAATATTCATTTGTAGAAGTGGGAAAGCCATGTATATTCATATATAGAAGAGGAATGTTCATGTGCATAGAGGGAAAGCCACATAAGCGTCCCTCACCCTATGATGAGGGATGGATGCACATGAACATTCCTCTATTATAAAAACTGTTGCAGTGAAAAACTAATTGAAATATTCAATTTATGAATAAACTGAATTCTTGGGAGTTTTGAAAGAGGAATATTTTATTAAAAAATAATTTTTGAGAAGTTATAAGTGAGATGTTTTTATTTTACCACTACTGAGTTATCGAAACAGGTAAAGTAAGGTTCAGTTTTGTAACGACCCGAAATTCGGGGCCCTTCGAATTCCGTGCCGAGACTCGTAAGCATCACACACATATGTTAAATCAAAGATCACATAAAGATTCAGGCATTTACCAGCTTAAGCAAACTTATATTAAAAATCCAAATCTAATAACAAATGTAACATTGACGAATAAAATAAAATAATTTCAATGTCTTCCAAATGAAATACTCTAAACAATCTAATAAATCTATTTCTTCTCCATCTATGCGGCTTCGACGCTCAAGTACGCATCCCAAAGTCTATCTCCCGGTCATCACGGTTTTCTTGAGTTGCTAAGTTCTGGTTACCTGGATTGGGGCAAATCCACAAAATATCAGTACAATTGAGAGTATAGATATTCTAATCTATTTGTACATTTAAACATATGCTTGGATAAGATTACACAACATATTAAAATAACATCCAAAATCTCATTCAAGCCAAGGTTGGAATCTGGTCAAATAAACGACAACCTCCTAGCCACCTGTTAGCACCAGCCCAAAAACCGACCCCAAGGTCCAAAATAAATCCGACCACAAAGGTCCAAAACCATCGACCACCAAGGTCCATCGTATACATGTATACCGGTTATCATGACCCTGTCCCGTCAGACACGTCCACTAAGGACCAGCCATCATAATAGCCGCTCACGTCCACTAAGGACCAGCCGTTATAACGGCCCGGACACTAAGTCCAACATCAACAATCCTCACAAAATCTGCCATACATGCTCGTGGTCTAGAGGTGTCCAAAAGGTTCCTCCAAACAGACAAAGTCACCATATCTTAGTTTTCCAGTCAAATAGCAAATACATGTCTCATCAAAAATATGATATATAGCATGTCCTCAACATTACTAATGGGCAAATTCCATAATCAACCCCTTCTCAAATTATGTGAATTTAATTTCCCTAGTCCGAATCAAAATTGGTGTACGAGATGAGAGAGGTCAATTACATAACTCACCCTTTACAATTTTGAGGGAATTATTCAATTACCAAATTAATCACAAAATATACGTACACAAATCATAAAATCCCAAATAACAATGGTACATAATATGTATGATAATCCATCATATGTTTCGAATCATAATTACTCAAATAAGAGGATCCTAAATACATCTTCCTGAAGAAAATAACTCTTACAGTCCATAGATATAATGATTGATCAGCCCTTATATGTGATTTCAGAAAGTCAGGAACTAAAGAAATACTTAAAACAGTTTCAAATATAATAATAGGGAAAAACAGGTTCTCATTTACAATACCAACAATTATAGAAAATAATAGGGTTTATTTTGTAATTTTCATCAAAAGAAAACATAAGAGAAACCACTCAACAAATCAGATGTAATAATACATAATAGTAGGTCCTAGTTTGCAATTTCACAAAAAGTCTGAACTTTGTAAAGAGAACCCATATCGGCAGAAACTTCAAGGACAGCCACTGTTTTTGGTAAAGTGGATGGTGGGTCAAACTGGGCCCATTCCACATGGGTCCTAGAGCCCCAAGATCGCCCAGGGGTCTAGTTTGTAATGCTGGAAAGTGTCACATGACACAACAGTAGAGGAGACTCCAGAAAAACTCGTCATATTCAGAAGCTTCATCATGCCTCATGTAATACAAGAAACTGGATGGTGGGCTAGATGGGACCCACTCCCCATGGGTCCACCACCACTAGGGTAGCCCTAGGTCCCCTTCCAGATGTGGGGACCTCATCTTTGATCAGGTGGGTCGACCAAAACAGCTATTCTGCAAGTCTTCCGCCTCCTGTGATTTGAATCAGTTGGATAGTGGGCCATACAGGGCCCACTCCATATTGGTCCAGTACCTTAGTGGTCGACCATGGGTCTACATTCAAATCCATGGTCCTGATCTATCATCAAGTGGGCCATGGGGTCCCACAACCCTAGTCGACCCAAACTGGTTTCTGGCGTGCAGTAACCGGATTTTCTAAATTCTGCACTTTATCTTCATGTGATTTGATCATCTTAGCAATACAATAAGGTCTGGAAACTGTCTAAATCGTAGGAACCCCAGTCATCACATCTACCAACGGAACTTGGATGTTACCAAACCCATAACCATGATCTGGGTTTGTCGACACTGCCATTCTAGTCCTGAAACATGTAATCTGTTGTGGAAAATTCAATTTATCCATATTTAAGGCTTCAAACAGTTCTGGGAAAACAAGCAGTGCAAATTTACATAGCAACACAACAATCGATACACATATCTTCATATATGAAAAGCAACACAATGCGTGTATGAGGAATTCTACTCACCATACAATAAAGGAAACTACATAAGAGCAAGGCCAGAAATTCAAAACCCTACAATTAGATCAAAATCTCTACTCACCTGTTATGGCTGACTAGAATTGGTTCTTCCTCCTCCTAATTTCTTCAAGGCTAATACTAAACTAGGCTTTGGGTTGATCAATATATAAAAGCTATAAGTTAGAATCCTTCCCAAAGGCCTCTTTCTAATTTTATTATTTCCTTCTCACATGCCAATCCTATTCCTAACAATACTAGGAGTCTATGGTATAACCAACACAAGTCCCACTCGAATTCCTCCATTAAATTATGGGTCCCAATAATTCTAAGTAAAAATCAAGATAACTAAATATTAAATATCAGAAAATAATCTAGCCCTTATACTGGGCCCGGGGTATTACAAGTTTCCTTTGCCACACCCATCCAAACACTTTTTTCATCTTCCCAAAAAGTCAACTCCACTTTCAAACCACCATTAATATCCATTGATGTGACCTTTCACTATTCTTCACTATACAATTAAATTTACCAAACAGCCCCTTAGAGAGCTCGCATGGAAAGGCTAAACGAAGAGAGCCATAGACATGATTTGTTGTGGTCAATGTATACTGATTGCTTATAGAATCAGAGTAATTGGCAACATGAATTACATTCAGTCAAACAGGAAAACTCCTATTTCTCATGTTATGATTTGCAAATCAAACTTCTAATTCAACTTGAGCTAGTGACTGTTATACTCCCAAGTCCTTTCACAACACCTTAACATCCAATTATTTTGGGATAATTTAATTTTTTACGAAAGGAGAAAAACAAAACTAAATTATCATCATAAATCATAATTTCAAGAAGGCTTGTCCCTTCTACTTGAGTTCAGACTTGGGTGTTCTACTTTTCCCCTCAACACTGATCGAGGCCTTTCTAACTCTACAATCTCTCGTATGTTTCCTCATTACTTCATTTATGGCCCTTAAATCTTCCCTTCCCCAAGCTGCTTAAATTTGTAGAATAAATATGGGAAATGGATGGGGATTTGTTCTTTTTTTTAGTGGTGGCAGTTCATGTATAGATTAGTGCATATTGTTCCTGTTTAAATTTTGAGTGTCTACTTTTTAATCTCTTGTCTGTTAGAAAGTTTATATAGTTTCAGGAAATTGAGTAATTGTTACTCCTATTTTGTAGATATGCTTAATCATTCATTTCGACCGAACTGTTTCTTTCATTGGCGTTTCAAGGACCGCATGCTCGAGGTGATGATTAATGCTGGTCAACGGATTAAGAAGGGGGAAGAGGTAATTTGTTATCTTTATTCGTTCTTAAGTAGACAGTTTTCATCTATCAAGTGGGCAATCAGTTTGTTCAGAGACCCCTCTTAAGTTTTTCCCTCTCTCCAAGAAAATAGATTTACCAATTTGTTAAACAGATATCTGCTCGGTGGAGTTAGCTCTATCAGTTTTTAGTTTCTTCTAGTGATGCATCTTGTCTGTGGTGTAGATAGGGAAACAATTCCTGATTGATTGTGAAATGTGAACCCAGAATCCTAAGATCTTCAATCAAACAAAAGATGCATGCCAACTCAAGTAGAAAACAGTAGATCTGCTTACTGCTGTTGCTAAGTGTCACGACCCAAATCCTGGGGCCCTGTCAGATCTCTGGATCGTGATAACTTTGGTAATATTTACCAAACATTAATCAAATAATTCACATAAGCATTTGGCATTTAAAATCAAATAATAATTTTATTTAATCAAATAGTTACTCAAACTTTACTATGTTCGGTCTGCATCAATAATGTACTAAAACATCATATAATATCCCTAAACCAGGCTAATCCCTTTATCTACTAAATTATATTTTTTTCGTGCACTCTTGTCAGCCACGCATATTGAAATTCACGTGCTGATCATCGTTCCGCTCTGTCCCGCCCGCAGCTTGATTACCTGAAGGGGGTAACACAACATCAGTACTACTGGTGAATGAATATTCCTAATTACACAAATCACATAAAATATAACATCACATGCTTTAACAAGTCTAAATCAATAATTAAATATTATTTAGATTCTTTCACACACAATCCGTGCCCATGCACATCACCACGCCTCAAAGGCCTCATCATATACATGTATACCGGTCACCATGACCCTGTCTCATCAGACACGTCCACTAAGGACCAGCCATCAAAGTGGCTCATCACGTCCATTAAGGACCCGCCGCTATACCGGCCATCATGGCCCGAAGCCATCCATCATCCGGACACCAGTCCAACATATGAAACCCAAATACATTGTATCTCATAATTATATTTCAACCGAAAACATAAACAACAATTAATATAAATAAGTGCACATGCATGGCAGCGTGGACCCAACCCTAACACCATTCAGATTGATCATTGCCCCCATCTAGGCATATTTAGCATTGATTGGTATAGGGTGTCCCATATTCAACATTAATTACTCACTGTCCGTATAATTAATCACAATCTACATAATTAATTATAATCATGTAATTAATCCTGATCTACATAATTAATCATAATCATGTAATTAATCCTGATCTACATAATTAATCATAATCATGTAATTAATCATGATCTACATAATTAATCATAATCATGTAATTAATCACAGTCCATACAAATCTTGAACCATCTAGGTATTAAGGTTAAACTTGTAATTACATCTATAGTTCAGGGTTATTTTCCCCAACAGTTTCATCCCAGAACATCTAAGGATACTACATCACGCCAGAATCTAGTGGCATAAAAATCCAGTGGGTCCCACTTGACTAACCCAAAATCAGTCATCTAGGCCATGGTCGCCCATGACTGATGCATCATTCCAACGATCCTGATTCATCATAGAATCATCTACTGGGGCCCACAACTTCAAGACGTAAGCCACAGCAATTCACGCCTGCAATTGCTTGAAGTTCACTGTACAGTGGGTCCCACTATTCAAATCCATGATCAGCCAACTACACCATGGTCGACTAGGTAACCTTGAACAGATGTGTGATTTTGATCCTTGATCTGATCAATGGGTGGGTCCCACAACCACAAACGACATGTACAGTGGTTTCTAGGATTTTCACCCTTGGAATTCTTGGAGTACATTGATCTGTGGTTCCATCTGATTCAATTATCAGATGTCCAACTACATCTTGGTCGACCATGAGTCTACTACAAGATGTGTGAATCTGATTTATCATCTAGTGGGACATGGGGTCCCACAACCCTCCAATATTCATACACAACCTGTCGACAGTCTCTGTTTTCAACAACTTCCATGCCTGTTCAATGTATTCTCAAGAATATGCACTCCATCCTGTTCGTATCATTCCATCAACCATTCACACATGATTACTGGACTCAAGGCAGATTTCTATAACTATCCCATGTTACAGAAAAATCTCTATACATTGAACAACCCAAAAGTTGGATTGCCTACCATTATCAAACATCTTGATTAATCAATTGGTTAACTAGGAAGATCCACTCACCTCTTATACACAATTGTTTCCTTCGAACTCGAACTTGACATCAACCGTTTTCTCCTTCTTCTCCTAATTTGCAATCCACAAGATTCTCAGACTTTCTCCAATGAATAGAATATCACAAAGGGTCGTTGGTTCTCATATATAAAGGAAGAGATGGGAATTCCAATCACTTTCAAACTTTCCTTCTAGAGTTGTTTTACAACTCTCTTCTTTCCCAATTCTCTCTCACGTGGGATACTTTCTAAGTCATACTAAAAGTCCAGACTTCTATTTGCATTATAACTTGGCTCAAATATCATTACAACTTGGGCCAAGCTATAATTAAAATGCTACCTGGGCCAGACCAATCCTAGGCCCAAGTACTCAGGATATTACATACTCCCCTCCTTGGGAAATTTGGTCCTCCAAATTAAAACATACCTGGGACAAAAAGATGCGGATACTTGCTCCGAACGTCGTCCTCGAGCTCCCAGGTGGCCTCCTTTGGATCATGATGTGTCCATAACACCTTAACAAGTCGGACTGTTCGTCGCCGTAACACCATGTCCTTGGTGTCTAAGATTGCAATAGGTCTCTCTTCATAGGATAAATTAGGTTGTAAATCCATTGTCATAGGATCAAGTACATGAGATGGGTCCGGTTCATACTTCTTCAACATTGACACATGAAATACTTTGTGAACACCAGCTAACTGTGATGGAAGGTCCAATTCGTAAGCATTCCCATCGCTTACACGTCCTGTAATCTTGAATGGTCCGATGTATCGCGGGCTGAGCTTTCCTTTCTTGCCAAATCGCATCACTCCCTTAGTTGGAGAGACTTTGAGGAATACTGAGTCACCGACCATAAATTCCAATTCTCGTCGGCGTTTGTCAGCATAACTCTTCTGGCGACTCTGAGCAGTCTTTAACCGATCCCGAATTTTCTTAATGTTCTCAGTAGAAGTTTGCACCCATTCAGGGCCTAAAATTCGTCGATCGCCCACTTCTTCCCAACAAATCGGAGAACGACAACTCCTACCATACAAAGCCTCAAAAGGAGCCATCTGAATACTCGAATGATAACTATTGTTATAAGCAAACTCTGCCAGTGGTAACTGCTCATCCCAACTGTCTGTGAAATCTATGGCACAGGCTCGAAGCATATCCTCCAATGTTTGATTTGTTCTTTCCGTCTGCCCGTCTGTCTGGGGGTGATATGCAGTGCTAAAATGCAATTTAGTACCCATAGCCTTTTGCAAGCTTTTCCAAAATTGTGAAACAAACCTAGTATCTCTGTCGGAGACGATTGATGCTGGAACGCCATGTAATCGCACAATTTCCCGAACATAAGTTTTGGCCAGTTGTTCCATCGTGGTTTTTCCTTTTAGTGGTAAAAAGTGTGCCGATTTAGTCAATCGATCCACGATTACCCAAATTATTTCATTATGCCTTGAAGTTCTAGGAAATCCGGAAATAAAATCCATAGTGATATGCTCCCATTTCCATTCGGGTATTGGCAACGGCTGCAGTAATCCCCCCGGCTTTCTATGATCAGCCTTCACCTGTTGACAAGTGAAACAACGGCCGACAAATTCAGTGACATCATTTTTCATTCCAACCCACCAAAATCTGATTTTTAAATTTTGATACATCTTAGTACTCCCTGGATGGATAGTATATCTTGTATGATGGGCTTCTTTCAAAATTTCATCTTTGATTTCTCGAACATGTGGTACACAGAGTCTGCCTCGGAAATACAACACACCATTAACAATAGAGAAGTCGGGTTTATTGTCCATCTTGTCGAAGATATCTGTCAATGCTTTATCGTCCCGCTGATGGTCCTTTATTCTTTGTATTAATTCAGGTTGGACCTTGAAGCTTCCCAATAATACTTTGTTGTCAATAGACCATAAGTTAACATCCAAGTCCTTGATCTCTTCAAGCAATCTCCATTCCGATGTCAAACAAGCCATCTGTGCCGATTTTCTGCTCAAGGCATCAGCTACAACATTCGCCTTTCCTGGATGATAGAAGATCGAGAAATCATAGTCCTTGAGAAATTCCATCCATCTCCGTTGTCTCAAGTTCAACTCCTTTTGAGAAAACATGTACTTGAGGCTCTTATGATCGGTATACACTTCAAATTCTTCTCCGTAAAGATAGTGTCTCCAAATTTTTAATGCAAATACCACAGCTGCTAACTCAAGGTCATGCGTAGCATAATTTTGTTCATGGACTTTTAGCTGTCTGGAAGCATACGCAATCACCTTTCCATGCTGCATGAGAACACACCCTAGTCCTTGCAACGACGCATCACAGTAGATCACAAATCCTCCACTCCCAGCGGGGAGGGTAAGTATTGGTGCCGATGTGAGCTTATTTTTCAAAGTTCGGAAGCTATCTTCACAGTTCTCATTCCAAATAAACGGGACATCTTTCCTTGTGAGTCTGGTAAGTGGCCCAGCAATTGTAGAAAATCCTTGCACGAACCGTCGATAATAGCCTGCCAAGCCTAAGAAACTTCGAACTTCGGACACATTTGCAGGTCGCTTCCAATTCGTAACTGCTTCAATTTTAGTAGGATCTACTGATAGTCCTTCTCCTGAAATAATGTGGCCCAAAAAGGTGACTTGTGTAAGCCAAAAATCACACTTACTTAGCTTGGCGTACAACTGGTTGTTCCTCAACAGCTGTAAGGAGATACGCAAATGTTCTTCATGCTCGTGCCATTCCTTAGAGTAAATCAAAATATCATCAATAAATACCACCACAAATTTATCCAAAAAGGGTTGGAAAACTTGGTTCATCATTGCCATGAATGCGGCTGGGGCATTGGTTAAACCGAAAGGCATGACTAAAAATTCGTAGTGACCATATCGCGTTCGAAATGCCGTCTTGGAAATATCTTCCTCCCTCACCCTTAGCTGATGGTAGCCGGATCGGAGATCAATCTTGGAAAAGTATTTCGCACCTTGTAGTTGATCAAACAATTCATCAATGCGAGGTAGAGGGTACTTGTTCTTGATAGTCACCTGATTTAACTGTCTATAATCAATACACATTCTCAAAGTGCCATCCTTTTTCTTCACAAACAACACCGGTGCTCCCGATGGAGATATGCTAGGTCGGATGAATCCTTTTTCTAACAACTCCTCCAATTGATCCTTGAGTTCCTTCAGTTCCGCAGGAGCCATTCGATAAGGTGCCTTAGAAATCGGGGCTGTTCCCGGCATTAACTCAATAGTAAAATCGACCTCTCGAATTGGGGGTAATCCAGGCAAATCATCCAAAAATACAGCGGGAAATTCCCTAACAACAGGGATATCTTCTAATCTGGGCTTCTGTTTATCCTCCGTGATAAAAGCTATAAAGCCTTTGCACCCACTCCTCAATAGCTCAACGGCTTTGATGGCTGAGATGACTATTGACCTAACAGGTCTCCTCTTTCCCACCAAACTAACCTGAGTAAATCCCCCCAGGTTAAACCGAACTGCTTTATTAAAACAATCTAAAATAGCTCGATACCTAGCAAGCCAATCCATTCCCAAAATGACATCAAAGTCATTCATATGTAATACTACCAGGTCTGCCGGCATCTGCACTTGTGTAATTTCTAGCATACAATCATAAAATATGGTGCTAGTACGAATGTGTTCACCCGTGGGTGTTGACACTACCAGTGCATGAGTCAATGTTGAAGGTGAATTTCCTATCTTAGCAGCAAAAGCATGAGAAACAAAAGAGTGCGTAGAACCAGAATCGAATAAAGTACTAGCCTCATGACTGGAAATTAAAACCATACCCTCAACAACATTATTGGCCGCTTCCGCATCCTGATGGGTCAGAGCAAAGACTCTCCCATTCTGCTGTTGTCCAGCTTGGTTCCCCCCCTGATTGTTCCTGCCTTGATTGTAATATTGTCCTTGAGGTGGGTTCTGCTGGTTTCCTCGGTGCTGGTAGGTCTGATTCTGTTGGTAGGGGCGTTGGTTCTGTGGACGCTCCTGTTGACGATCCTGTTGATTCTGCCTAAAGGGTTGTCCTTGTGTCTGGTTCTGATTCCTTCCTTGTCTCCTAGGACAGTCCTTTACCTGGTGTCCTTCCTGCCCACAGCCGAAACATCCGCCCTTTCTTTTGTTTTGATTTCTTTCCCTAGCCTCCGGACAATCCTTTACTTTGTGACCTCCCTTTCCACAGTCGAAACACACTCCAGATTTCTTTCGACATTGACTTGTTTCATGGAATCCTTCACAATGATTGCATACTGGTTTAGTCCCCGTTTTCTGTTTCTTGTTGGGAAACTGGTGTTTAGAATTATCTGATTTGCCCTCTGTTGTCACCAGTTGGGTTTCCCTCTTTATATCTTCGATTGCTTCTTCAGACACGAAGGCTTTCTTTAGAGCCTCCGCATAAGTCTTCGGCTCGTGCAGCTTCACATCTTTCTTAATGTCCGGTCGCAGGCCATTAACAAATCGCTCCATCTTTTCCTCTTCTGTAGCCACTAATGTCTCTGCGAAGTGAGACAGTTCGGTGAACTTGATAGCGTACTTGGCTACAGTAAGGTTGCCTTGCACCAATGTTTCAAACTCCCTCTTCTTCTGCGCCCGAATGTGATCCGGTATAAACTTCTTTATAAATTCGCGCTTGAAGAAGGTCCAGGTGATCTCTGCTTCTTGCCCATTAAAGGACCTCTTGGCTGCTTTCCACCATTCCTTCGCATCGCCTTCTAGTTTGAAAGCGGCTAATATAGCTTTCTGTTGTTCAGTACACCCCATGACCTCGAAGATGCCTTCCATATGTTCTGCCCATTTATTCGCATCCCATGGGTTAGTGGTCTCCTCAAAACACTTTGGGCGAAATTCGTTGAATCTCTTGTATAGAGTATCCCTCTCACGATTTCTGCCTCCGTTATTGCTACCTTCACCTGATCCACCCTTATTATTGCTGTTTCCCTCGCCATTCTCACTTTGGAGTTGGTGGATAGCTGAAATCTGTTCTTGAACCTGCGTATATGCTTTCAAAAAGCTTTCAAACATCTGCCTGGCGTACTCCGGCATTTCCATACTTCCATTGTTCTGCTGAATATTGTTATTTTCATTCTCGTTTTCCTCAACGTTAGCCATCTTCTTATTTTTCCTGCAAAGGAAATAAATTGTAAGCTAAAGGATTAATAGCAACATATCTTTCTTAAGTTTCTACTGCTGATACCCCATCGTCCTCACCACGTGGCCTATGGGTTGCTAATTCTTTTAATTGCCCAAAACCTTATGCTCTGATACCACTTTGTCACGACCCAAATCCTGGGGCCCTGTCAGATCTCTGGATCGTGATAACTTTGGTAATATTTACCAAACATTAATCAAATAATTCACATAAGCATTTGGCATTTAAAATCAAATAATAATTTTATTTAATCAAATAGTTACTCAAACTTTACTATGTTCGGTCTGCATCAATAATGTACTAAAACATCATATAATATCCCTAAACCAGGCTAATCCCTTTATCTACTAAATTATATTTTTTTCGTGCACTCTTGTCAGCCACGCATATTGAAATTCACGTGCTGATCATCATTCCGCTCTGTCCCGCCCGCAGCTTGATTACCTGAAGGGGGTAACACAACATCAGTACTACTGGTGAATGAATATTCCTAATTACACAAATCACATAAAATATAACATCACATGCTTTAACAAGTCTAAATCAATAATTAAATATTATTTAGATTCTTTCACACACAATCCGTGCCCATGCACATCACCACGCCTCAAAGGCCTCATCATATACATGTATACCGGTCACCATGACCCTGTCTCATCAGACACGTCCACTAAGGACCAGCCATCAAAGTGGCTCATCACGTCCATTAAGGACCCGCCGCTATAACCGGCCATCATGGCCCGAAGCCATCCATCATCCGGACACCAGTCCAACATATGAAAACCCAAATACATTGTATCTCATAATTATATTTCAACCGAAAACATAAACAACAATTAATATAAATAAGTGCACATGCATGGCAGCGTGGACCCAACCCTAACACCATTCAGATTGATCATTGCCCCCATCTAGGCATATTTAGCATTGATTGGTATAGGGTGTCCCATATTCAACATTAATTACTCACTGTCCGTATAATTAATCACAATCTACATAATTAATTATAATCATGTAATTAATCCTGATCTACATAATTAATCATAATCATGTAATTAATCCTGATCTACATAATTAATCATAATCATGTAATTAATCATGATCTACATAATTAATCATAATCATGTAATTAATCACAGTCCATACAAATCTTGAACCATCTAGGTATTAAGGTTAAACTTGTAATTACATCTATAGTTCAGGGTTATTTTCCCCAACAGTTTCATCCCAAACATCTAAGGATACTACATCACGCCAGAATCTAGTGGCATAAAAATCCAGTGGGTCCCACTTGACTAACCCAAAATCAGTCATCTAGGCCATGGTCGCCCATGACTGATGCATCATTCCAACGATCCTGATTCATCATAGAATCATCTACTGGGGCCCACAACTTCAAGACGTAAGCCACAGCAATTCACGCCTGCAATTGCTTGAAGTTCACTGTACAGTGGGTCCCACTATTCAAATCCATGATCAGCCAACTACACCATGGTCGACTAGGTAACCTTGAACAGATGTGTGATTTTGATCCTTGATCTGATCAATGGGTGGGTCCCACAACCACAAACGACATGTACAGTGGTTTCTAGGATTTTCACCCTTGGAATTCTTGGAGTACATTGATCTGTGGTTCCATCTGATTCAATTATCAGATGTCCAACTACATCTTGGTCGACCATGAGTCTACTACAAGATGTGTGAATCTGATTTATCATCTAGTGGGACATGGGGTCCCACAACCCTCCAATATTCATACACAACCTGTCGACAGTCTCTGTTTTCAACAACTTCCATGCCTGTTCAATGTATTCTCAAGAATATGCACTCCATCCTGTTCGTATCATTCCATCAACCATCCACACATGATTACTGGACTCAAGGCAGATTTCTATAACTATCCCATGTTACAGAAAAATCTCTATACATTGAACAACCCAAAAGTTGGATTGCCTACCATTATCAAACATCTTGATTAATCAATTGGTTAACTAGGAAGATCCACTCACCTCTTATACACAATTGTTTCCTTCGAACTCGAACTTGACATCAACCGCTTTCTCCTTCTTCTCCTAATTTGCAATCCACAAGATTCTCAGACTTTCTCCAATGAATAGAATATCACAAAGGGTCGTTGGTTCTCATATATAAAGGAAGAGATGGGAATTCCAATCACTTTCAAACTTTCCTTCTAGAGTTGTTTTACACTCTTCTTTCCCAATTCTCTCTCACGTGGGATACTTTCTAAGTCATACTAAAAGTCCAGACTTCTATTTGCATTATAACTTGGCTCAAATATCATTACAACTTGGGCCAAGCTATAATTAAAATGCTACCTGGGCCAGACCAATCCTAGGCCCAAGTACTCAGGATATTACACTAAGTCCACTGTAGAATCTGTTGGGAGATCACTGAAGCCAAGGAGAACACCGATGATGCAAAAGCAGCAACTTTTTTGAGAAATAATATGCATGCATAATAACTGTCTAGGACTGGATGACCTCTATACATGGCGTAATTAATGTTTAAAACAGCTTAAATAGACTAAGTCATCTGCATTGATATGATCTCTAAACATTTAGTCATAATCACACATCAAAGAAGAAAACAACTCAAAACTAATGTAAGGGATGTATTGCTTGCTGTAATGTCCTCGACATCTAGGAGGAAATTGGCTGTCACGTGGCCCACCATCTGAGGAGAAGCAAACCGCCATCATTTAGTACACTCCTGGGCTACCCTAAGGTTCGCTGGTCCTTGGGCTGGGTTCAGTTTTGTGCCAAAGTCCAGCAACTTGCTATCCACATTTATTGGACAGCTGGGTTCATAAGGGCCTGTTTTGGCTATATGGGCTGATCCAAATGGGCCATTCAAGATGTGATTTGTCATTTGACCCCTCTATTAGTTTTGAAGAAGTGTAACTTATCTGAGGATTTGGCTCAAGATAGATTAGAATGGAGAAACAAAATTCGTGTAGCCGACCCTTACATGGTTGTGATAAGGCTTTGATGATGATGATTAGTTTTGAACATTTAAAACTCATTTTGGAAATTAATTGTGGCCCATTTTGCACGTCCATTTCCGGATATAGCCTGATTTCTCTTGATTCGCACCTTTTCAAACATGGATCAAGACCCCTTTGATTGATCTAATCTAATACACAATCTTTATCGATTGGGACGTTTAAGCCTGCATCAGAATGTGAATTATTGATTTTGAATTTCGTATGATTTGGATTTTGTTGCATGTTTTATTCTTTTATTAGTTATGGAATTATTTTTTCTCAAAAGAAAAATAAGAGTAGAAGTTGTTACATAAGGTCGTGTGCTGTGTGGTGAGACAGCAGTCAGCTGTTTATAATGTATTAATGTTTTAAGTTAGATTTTTATAATTCAGTGCAAAAACATGGTATCAGTAATCAGAGTATGGTTCTCAGTAGGAGATTTCATAAGGAAGTCCATGTGGCTTGGAGATTTCATAAGGAAGTCCATGTGGCTTGGATTTGTGCAAACATCAAATATAAGGAATTACTGGCCTGCCATATTTATACATGGTGGTTGACTATCCTGTTGTTGTTGTTGTTGTTATTATTATTATTATTATTATTATTATTCCTGTTGTTGTTGTTATTATTATTATTATTGCAGATTGTGGTTTTGATGCAGATGGCCATGATAAGCTAGAAAAATAATATAATTAGACATGCAATAGCCTACATGGAGGCTTATGATTGAGCACATGAGGCCTGGACTCATGTTAGAGGCTTCAATGTGTTAAGGGCCCAAACAGCCCCCAAAAGTACTGAAAAATGTAATTTCAGGGGCTGTTTTAACAAAACAGAACACCACTCGGGGATATGTGTAAAATCCATTTAGAAATTGGGCAGAAAATAACTGTGTTTTGAGCCTATAATTAGTGGGCCTAAATGGGCTCAAACCCTATTGATCCAGCATCACCTGGGTCTCTCAGGGGTTGGCTTGTAAAGATAGTAAGGTTTTGGGTGCTTCTAATATTTAAATTGATAGATGGATTCCTTACAATTATTTTTTCTGCAGCATTATTCATTATTATGTTTTTGATGTACTTGCAGATGACAATCAATTATTTGAGTGGCAAGACGAATAATGCCTTCATGGAAAGATATGGTTTTTCATCACCAACGGTAGTAGTTCCAATCCATCCTAATCTAGAACTGTTAAATTTATCTATTCTATGCATTTAAGTGGATGTCTTGGAAAAGAAGTATGCATTATTTTTCCCATGAAAAATAGTTGAATTTGTAAACCAAGTGCTCATATTCCCATTTTTTGTAGTAAATTGTAATGGTTCTAGGTTTTACTACTCCATTCATGTAGTTTTTGTGGGACGATATTATATGCTTGGCATTGGGATTTCCGGTAGATTGATTCGTTGTCTTCATCATCCTTATCAAACATTTATTCCATCTATTTATGGTTATCAAACATTTATAGGTTGCCTATTAATTGTGTGAATACTCTTCTAGTGAAGACTTGTTTTGCTATTTAAGCTGTCCTATGCAAGTGCCAAAAACTAATTATTTCATGTTTATTTACTATTATTCCATGTGGACATGAATTTAGAGAGTTTAAACTGACACCAGTATGTCACATGTAGAGGTTTTCGGTCAAAAAACTTCACGGTGTGGGGTCAAATGTAGAGGGACATAAACTGTAAGAACCACAAAAATAGTGATGATGATGATAACTATCGCAAGCATGAGGTTATGAGTTCAAGTGATGTTACCAATAAAAATATAATTATAATAACATTAGCAGTAGTAGCAATCATAACTACTGGTGCTAATTATTATTGTTGTTGTTGTTGTTGTCATCACTCATCACCACCACCATCATGATGTTGATGATGATTTCAGTTTCTCAGGTTGAGAAACTTCCATTTCTTTGTATGTATCAACTCCTCTCTGCAATTATTTTGTTGAATGTTCAGGTAATTTACTTATTTCCCACTATTTGCAGAACCCTTGGGATGTTATACAATTCTCTGGTAATGCTCAAATACACTTGGATTCCTTCTTATCAATATTCAATATCTCTGGTCTGCCAGAGGAGTTCTATTACAATAGTAAGGCCACAATGATTCTCTCTCAAGCTATAGTTGCTTCTTGGAAGAATCCACTTTTTAAAGAACCATGTGGTCTGTTCATATTTGCAGGTCGGTTATCTAATGGAGAAGATGCATTCATTGATGGAGCAGTAATAGCAGCGGCGCGAACATTACCTACATGGTCAGATGGGGATACACCTCCAATCCCAAGCATAGAACGAAAAGCAGCAAGGGAACTACATGAAGAATGCCAACAAATATTAGCAAAGTTTCCTACAACTTCAGATGAAGATCAACGAATCCTAGGTACTATGCTCAACAGATTCATTACCCCTATATCCGTATTCCTTTGTTTGAATGGAATTGAGTTCCTATGTATTATAAGAAATGTATCTCTCACTAATCAAGGCGAATATCCATAAATGGCTATAAAAAGAAAACTCCCTTCCATAGCCATTTATGGATATTCACCTTTGTTTCTTCAGTTTTATCCATTTTGAGAATTATGTTTCTTATAATTCATAGGAATTGAATTCCATGCAAACAAATGGCTCCAAGTGTTTTTTCTATGGAACACGAATCACAGAAAATGACGTCTTACCAAGAATGTGCTGATTTTGGCAATTAATCAGTTGACCTTGCTGTGGATATTCCACGAGCCTCATATTGGACAGGAACGATCCAAGTTGAAATATCATGCATTGTTTGCCAATCCAGTATGAAGAGCTGATTCCATAGAAAATACATTATTCCTTAACTATGAACAATTACATTTGCATCCAGTTAATAATTTGTCCTGGCTTTTCTGTTCTTACCATGTGACAGATTCAAACCCACAAGCAAGTAGGACTCTTGAAACAGCAATCAAGTACACATCCTGTTTCTTAGTGACCCATCTTTCCTTTCATTATTTCAGTAGTTCCAACTGATCAATTTCAATATATCACTAAATTTTGCGAATTTTCTCCTTATTCATGTGATGCTTGCAGGTACCGGTTGCATCGGAAGTTATTCATAAAAAAAGTCATCCAGTCGCTGGAGATTTATCAAGAGAGGATACTATTTTAATTGTTATGTACTTACTATCTGTTGGTTTTTTTTTTTTTTTTCTTTCTTTCTCCCTTTGTTTCCCGTAAAACTATTTGTTGGCTGTTGTAACATAAAAATGTCACTTTTGATGTTTAATATCAGTCTCTCAGGTTTCATTGTACCTAATCCATCTTGCTTCATGTATCTAAAAAGTAATCTTGGGTGAGTCTCAAATGTCCAGTGGTCCTATCAGTGAAGACGGCTTACAGCTCATGCCAATATGTCTAATAACAACTTGAAGTAAAGATGTTTCATTTATTACTACTTGAAATAACAACCCACAATAGATTTCCTAAATATTTATATAACAAATAGCTACAATGGAGAGACAAATCCTCCAACCCTAGCCCAGCTCTCCAACACAAGTCTGAACATTAGTCAATATTGGTTTTTTTTTTTGGTTCATCCATAACCAGTAAGATTTCATTAAGAAATAGCAAGATTTTATAGAACGAACATAGTCCACTACAAAAGTAAGCAATATCACCATGAATATAACTTACAATGGTGTTGTACCCACCATAAAAAAACCTACACAATGGGAGCAACCCCATGAATAACCCCATCCATCCCTTGTTCAAGTAAAGCAACTGACATTTTTTTTTTTTTTTTGTTTGAACGGTAACTGAAACTTCTTAATAAATTAAAAGAAGATTACAAAAAAGGAAAACAAAGAGGAAAAAATAAAAAAGAACATAAAAGAAAGAGGAAATACAAAAAGAAAAAGAGCAATTAGGTACAAGAGTGTTGTACCCCACCGAAGCAAACTACAAGATAATACCCTCCCAAGGAGACAACCTCTCAATCCCCTGTTTAGCTAAAGCATCGGCGAAGTAGTTGGCTGATCTAAGCTCATGGCGGAAGTGAACATTGATTGAGGAAGATAAAGCCCGAATTTTATTAAAGAGGAATTGAAATTTCCATGGGTTTCTCTTCCGATTAGTCACCCAAGCGATCACATTAGAGGAGTCGCTCTCCACAATAATAACACCACGGAAGTTTCTAGAGAAGCAACGAAGAGCTTCCAAAATCGCTAAAAACTCTGCTTCATTGGAGTCACAAACCCCTGCATGCTTGGAGAACATGAATAAAACCTCTCCCTTAATATTTCGAAGTACCCCACCAATTGCTGCTGGCCTCGGTTTACCTCTAGCAGCACCGTCGACGTTGAACTTAAGAACACCAAGAGGGGGAGGAGACCAATGAACTGACTTCATCACCTTAAAACGACCACACCTCATACAAGCTTCCCAATTGACTAATTTGTCATTGAGACTAAAATTCGAGAACTCCTTTCTAACCAAAGCCCAATTAGCAATCATCAAAGAGATCAAGGCAACCAACTCTTTTGAAGTAGAGGAGACATTTCTAAAAATTCTATCATTTCTTTCTTTCCAAATGCACCAAAGAATAGCAAAAGGAATCAACATCCACAACGTATGCCCACATCCAACAAATGGACCTCTAGCCCAAGACTCTACCGCATTTGCAATATTCTCCGAACTACACCAAGCTACTCCACACCTGCCAAAGAAATAACCCCATATACCTGCTGCAACTTCACAGTGAAGAAAAAGGTGGTTCATTGTTTCCTCTTTCTTATGACACATCACACAAATGTTGGAGATGCTAGATGTTGTCAATCCTCTCCTTCTCAAATTGTCCGTAGACACCTTTGCTGAAGCAACAAGCCAACAAAAGGCCTCAACCCGGGGAGGAACCAGCCCCATCCAAACCAAAGAAGAAGAAGAAGATCTGGAGGTATGGTTCCCCTCCAAGGCCAAGTGAAAAGCTCTAGCCGAGAACTCTCTAGATAAGGAAGGTTTCCAAATCCGAGAGTCCTTGTAATCCCTGCACAGAAATACATTAGAAAGAAGACTCAACAACTCCCCATATTGAACCTTCTTTAACAAGCGACGCCCTCTCCAAAAAGACACATTCCACACAGTCCCACCCTTCCTCACCTCATAACAATCATTGACAGCAGACTCCTTATTCAACACCACTCTAAATAACCTAGGAAATAACTCAGACAAAGGTCCTACCCCTACCCAATCATCCAACCAAAACCTGACCTCCCTCCCCTCGCCCACCACAAAACTAACCCTTTTGGACAAAACTTTCCCCCACTCAGAAGACACATCACCAACTGAAGCAATGGCACCCCACACTCCCGACCTACGGTGTCTAGGGCCAGGTGAAGGCCACCACCCCCACCCCCACCTATCCTCCCCATATTTTGTAGCAATGACCTTCCTCCAAAGAGCTTCCTTCTCCTCCCCAAACCTCCACCACCATTTCACCAATAAAGACATATTTTTATTCTCCAAACTACCAAGACCCAAACCTCCACCACCATTTCACCAATAAAGACATATTTTTATTCTCCAAACTACCAAAACCCAAACCTCCCCCCCACACGGATGGCTCTTTTATCTCATTGAAATAAAATTGAAGCTTCTATGTCTAATAAAATATTGGAACCCCCCCCCCCCCCTACGCACCCACCCACCAAGAAAAAGCTCATTATATATATATATATATTTTAAAATCTAAATGCATTTTTTTATATGTGGCCTCCCAGTTTTTATCCTTTTTCTTGATTGTGGCCCTGGCCCCCCAAGGAAGACTTCCTTATTTTTCTATTGTTGCTCACTATAGGGGTCGTTTGTCTTTTACACATGGGATATGTAAATACAATTTACACATGTAAATGATGAATATTCAAATTTTAAGTATGTAACGTTTACACATGCGTTTTTTTTTACAACGTT
This sequence comes from Litsea cubeba, assembly GCA_012931725.1. Lineage (NCBI taxonomy): Eukaryota > Viridiplantae > Streptophyta > Magnoliopsida > Laurales > Lauraceae > Litsea > Litsea cubeba. The sequence goes on from CM022951.1 coordinate 14,986,706, forward strand.
TGTCTAATAACACTATTTTCGCTTCATTTATATATGTGATTTATTTTACCATATTTGTTTCAATGATATGTGTAAATGTATTAATAGATTTTGTAAATGATACTTATTATTCATTAAATTAAATTCTAAAATAATGATTTAAAAAAGGAGAAAAAAGGTCTATTTTATATCAAATTTTTCATTTGCATTTTAGATCATTCAAAAAGAGCATGTCTTTCAACATGAAATATACTTTTAAAAAAAATATATTTCTATCAGTGATCACCTTCACAAAAATACATTCCAACATGTTTGGTTAATTAAATATGAATTTATATTTTGATGGTTAAGCAAATAGCATTATTATTAATATTTTTATTAATTGATACTCAATTCAATATTGATCTTAATTCATTATTCAATTTGCATAAAACTTAACCCACGCATCTCATAGGCTTTATGCGAATATTATTATTGAACGATGCCATAATGCTATATAAAATACATTATTTCTTCTCTTTTACATTCATATATACATATTTAAAAAATTTTTAAAGTATTATAATAATAAATGACTTTAGAAAAATTATTAAGATATTGGAAGAAAGCTAAAATAATAAGGTAATTAACTAGTTAAAAGTTTATATAGAAAAATCATTGAGATATTTATCTTATAGATTATCCTTAAAATTTTATTATCAATATATATTTTGTCTTACAGATTTTGTCCCTTAAAATCATTGGAGCCATTTTAATCTTCTAATATGTTTTCTGTTTTACAAATCTTGTCCATTAAAATCATCCGTTTTGAGACCTCTTTTATTATTATTTTTCTAATGTGTTGGAGAGGGGTTTTGAACCCAGAACCTCTTTAATGGAAATACCCAAACTTTGAGACCTCTTTTATTATTATTTTTCTAATGCATTGGAGTGGTTTCGAACCTGGAACCTATTTCACGGAAATGCCCCAACACCAAACCGTCCTCCTCCAACAATGAGTATTATTCGAAAGCGCACCTCAACAGGTGTTCAAATCTTGGTGTGAAAATGGGCTCATTTTCACACCATTTACACATCTGATTTGCATGCAAGATGTGTAAATAATTGTAGACAAACATTATTGATACGTAAATGTTACACATATTCACTATTTACATATGTAAATGATGTAGACAAATGACCCCTAAATGAATCTGAACAGGAAAATGAAGTTTCCCTAGAGAGGTTTTTTTCCCTTTGTAAATTCAAATTATATATATTAAAGCAAAGGGGGAGGTTGGCTGTGAGGGGTGCCACCTCATCCCTAAAAAGTCTCTCATTTCAGAAAATACTTATAAAATCACATAGAGCTTTTGGTGGGAGAGGTGGGCGGTGAGGGGTGCCACGTCATCCCTAAAAAGTCTCTCATTTCAAAGAAATATATAAGAAAAAGTGGACCACCACACTCATCTAAAATAAATCTCCTCCCTAAATCTCCTTTTCAATTATCTTTTCCAAATCACCTCCCTAAATCTCTCCATTTCATTCAAAAAAAAAAAATTTAAGATAACAAACTCACATCTTTATCAAATCTCCTTATATTATATTATATATATATATATTAAAGCAAAAGGGGAGGTGGGCTGTGAGGGGTGCCACCTCATTCCTAAAAAGTCCCTCATTTCAGAAAAATACTTATAAAATCACATAGACCTTTGGGTGGGAGAGGTGGGCGGTGAGGGGTGCCACGTCATCCCTAAAAAGTCTCTCATTTCAAAGAAATATATAAGAAAAAGTGGGCCACCACACTCATCTAAAATAAATCTCCTACCTAAATCTCCATTACAATTATCTTTTCCAAATCACCTCCCTAAATCTCTCGATTTCATTCAATTTTTTTTTAAAGATAACAAACTCACATATTTAACAAATCTCCTACAATTTCTTTAAATAACTTCTTCCATCCTTATCACACCTATCCATTCTCCTCTACCAAGAAGTTGATAATACCGTGGGATATTTCTTTCAAGTTAAAGACCAGACAAACAAGGCCACCTTTAAACATATCATGATGCACCTTAATGAATTAGGATAAGAGGCTCACTTTTAAATATTACATCATATGACCCCACCAATGCTCACCACATCAACGATGGCCTACTGACCAAATATTCAATTGGACACACCTTTAGATATTTGGATATGGGCATATCTTTAGATGTTACATCATGTGACCCCACTAAGGATCCTCAGAATGACACATCAGCAAGGTCTCACTGTCCAATTGAACACACCTTGAAGGAATTAGGATATGAGGCTCACTGTTAGATGTTACATCATGTGACCCCACCAAGTTATTTTTTCTTTTTTTATTAAAGTTATATATATAATAATAAATATAAACAACTTATTTATTTCTATAAAATTTGTTCTTTTTCGATAATATCTCAGAAAAGAATCACATATTTCATTATATTTTTTGAGCCCGGGCACCATACCTCTCTATTTAATTCTGTAAGCTTACGCTTATGGGGCCCACCCTTGGTCCATCCAAATGGACCAAACACACGACCTCCATAAATTGTACATGTCCACTCACTTTTGGTTAGATCCGAATTTATTGGACCTTTAGATCGACTGTGTACCGATCCGAATAGATTGTTGACCATTAAACTTTTGGGGCTAGATGGAGTGGTAGAAACCACGGTTGAGACTAATTTTTTGCAAAAGAAAGGTTCCCAGTGAGTCCTTGAAATCTCCACATCACCACCCCCATGTGGGTCGCCAGGTGGGCCCCACCATAAACTTGAGCTTACCTTAACCTAAGCTTTAGCTTAGGAGAGTTGCCCCTATATAGACACACATTCATACTTGTGTAATGGTTAATGCCTTTAAATTCAAGAGAGCATTATGTTATGTAAGTTTACTTCTAATTTTATATTTATTTTCATCAAATGTTAAAAGATTCTAATATTCAAAGATAATAGATTTCTTTCTTTTAGACTTATTTTATCTTATTAATATTTTAAAATAATTCTTAAATTTCTAATATATTTTTATTTTTGGCCTGGGCTTAGCACGGGTGTTTGGTGCTAGTAAGATCTTAAAGGGAATAACCAATCATAACACTCCATTCTTTCTTTTCCTATGTTGGGCCACTGGAGATTTGATCAGAAATCTCTAATTGCAGTTACAAAAATGTTTTTGCTTTAACTATTCTGTATATCTTCAAATTAAAATCATGGCCATCCGAGGCATGTTTATTTTGTTCTTGTGATCGTATGCTAAGATTCCAATATATTGTTACTTGAAGAAAAAAATCATATGATTGGTCATTTTTCATTCTAGAGAACTTTGAAGATTATGCTTTTAATGAAATTCTCTGGTAAAGGTGACATTCATCTTATAGGTATGTTAGCAATTCGCAATTCATTTTTCTAAGCTTTCACTGCAACATCAGAATCACAAAACAGGCATCTTGTCGATAATACAGAGAAATCGCACCTTGCCACTAGCCCACAAAATAGCATTTCAAGTCTCACATTCTACTAGGAGTACTGTACAACGCAAATGAGATAATGTTGATCTGAGGATTTCTTTTATGGATAAGGACTTATCCCCTACTTCAGTCTTCTACTCTCACTGGGGGGAGAAGGACATTATAATTTTCCCATGATGCTTTTAATGGCACCCCAATCACCAATTTAAGTTTCACCCTTACAATTCGTCTTTTCACCATATTTTCTTGAAAAACTAGAATTATCATATTGCCCACCGCTAATTGAACCGATCTTGGCTAAGTGTGCATGAGTCCATGTCGAAATCAACATGAATTCTTTAATAATTTTCACGTCCAGTCCTATAACCTAGATCCAAATCAAAGGCTACTAATTGCCTTTAAATAAGAGGGACTTGTGCCTTTTCATTTTCCAAATAGCTAAACTAAAAGTTGAATAAGAATACAAATGTGGTTTTAATCTGGCTTATTGATAAAATGTATTTTAAAAATCAATAAAACCTATTAAAAGAAGTATTGTATATATGGAAAATTATTTGATTATGTCTCTGTTCATTTTTATGTTTATTCTTTCTTTTCAATTTATGGTTCTACTATTTAGAGTTTTTAATCTTACCATTTTGATCTTTCATAACTATCAAGACTTCATTTTTTTAAAGAAGTTATAAATTATTTATCAATTTATTTTTAAATATTGGAATCATAATTTTTTTTTTTATCAAGAATGGGTGGCATATGGAAATGGTATGTCTACATTTTTTTTTATTTTAATAAATTACATAAAATCTTTATAAGTGCTATGAAAATCTTCATTTATTTTCAAGCACTAATCATGGAGTGTTATGAAAACCTATGGCTAGAGAGGAAATATGCAGAAGAATGTTTACAGGCATGTTGTAAAATTGGGGCAGAATGGGGTAATATCTAATCCTATGTAGTGGGGCCATGCTCGACTGTTTGAACATGAACAAAATAGCTTCCGATTTAATAGGATGCTGATCCCAGTTCAATCTTGATTTCTGATGGGATGTGGCCCACTTGATGTTGAGACCCACATGTTAAATAGATGGTAGCTGCAATCACCACCTTAGAAACACCTCTCACTTCTCTTCTCTTCTAAATGACAACCACCTCCCAAGTCAAGAGTCAAAGACCCTATATCTCTCTCACTCACTTGTCTTATTCTTGTTTCTCTTATTCTTGTATGTTGGCATAGGAGTTTTGTGATGATGTCATTTAGAATAAAAGATTGTGATACTAGCCTCCAATGATTAGATGCAGATGGGTTATTATTTCTGGATCTTGCTTGTTTCTTTGCCTCGTCCACCACTTCCCAAGCCCACCATCCTCAGAAACAGAAACAGAAACAGTCATATCTGATCGCGGTCAACCATTATGAAAAACCATCTGTTTTTCCTCATGTTGGTGTCTGGTACCGCTCTTTTCTTGCGGATCCTAAAAATATCTTTTACGTACATGACTCTGGATTCGCTGCAAGGCTAAGTTCTATGAGGTCTCTGAACCCGAAGTAGTCCAGATACTCTATCGGATGGAATCTTCTTCTTGCATCAGTTCTCTATGGACCGCAAGGAAGATGGGTACAGAAATATTAATGGGTCCGAGATTTTAGATTTCATATAGAATTCACAGGGCAGTATGAATTTTTTTTTAGGAACCGACACTGGCTACACAATTGTGCCAGTATATTGGCTTTCTGCAGTTTAAATACAGTATTTCTTGCATGCCAAATTTAACCCACTCATATAAACAAATCCTTCTTTAAACTTTGTCAGTTTTTCTTCGGAAATCTCAATTTTGCTCTCTTCTTTTGAATGGCAATACCTCTAGTCCATACCCCATACCTGGCAATGGGCCAGTGCGGGTTCGAATTTTGTCATACGCATACCAGTCCCGGGCCGGAATGGGTTTATGTACTATTTTTTTTAAAAAAAATATGAAAACTAAATGTGTTAATGAAGATATAAACTTATGACATTTAGGAAGATGTCACTTCTCACTAACATGCAATAATGATATTTCATATGCAAAACTTTACTTAATTTTATATGTGTATACTCTCGAATACGGGTGGAGGCCCTCACATCCATATCCAATGTCAAAATAGAGGCTTATGGGTCTTTCTTTAATCGGTGATGACATGAGAATGAAATGATCAAATGTGATGCCAGGCCCGAAAAGTGGCCTGACATCAGGCCACTTTTCGGGCCTGGCATCAGGCCATTTAGATTTTTTCATGTTATTTTGCTTCTTCAGAATTCGGGTTCCTCATCCTATTGAAATCCCGATTCTCTCGAGAGTTGTTGTGACTCGAAACTTATATTCTGATTTCTATTTTCTAGCTAGCAAAAGGTAAAGAGTGGGACCGGGGCTTGTCATTAACATTTGCCTTGGAACCATAGCTCAAACTGTCCCACCTGTAAATTACAAGGAATTGTTGCAAGCAATCCATAAAATATGAATTTCATTCTACTCCTAGCTAACCAGGATAATTGATCATAGGTGGGCTTCATTTAGGAGGCACACATAAATTTTCTATTTCTCTAGATCAGGGGATGGTATGGAAACTTCAGATATCAGATTTTAATTCATTTTGATGAGTCTTAGAGTCTTGACCCGTTGATTTGTGGCCCTAAGTTAAGTTCGATGATTTTATGTGAAGAAAAAATAAAAATTAACCCCCAATCCAATGGTCCAGTCGGAGGCATGGGTGTTTTGATCAAGCCCAGCTTTTGCCAATATATCCACTTCTTCTTCATTTCATTTCATTTCAAAAGATGTGAGACGGAGAAATGAACAAATTTTACTCTAGCTGGTGTGGTCGTTCTCTTGATCTCCTTTGGTTCAATTGTGTTAATAACCATGAAGATCCTTTTGGGCCACCTTACCATATAGCATTAAAGAATCTGCTTCAACTTGTAAAGGATCATCTGTTGTGAACTTGCTCTTTCCAAGGCCTGTCCCATTTTTATTTGTAGTCCTTGACCCAACTGTTAGGGGCCCTGCTTGTGAATTCCAACATCAAAACTACTCATTCATTCTTGGTAGTTCCACTAATCCCGGGTCGACCGGACTTACCAAGACAGCAAGCAAGTCCCTAAACAAGGCCCATATTGTTTCTTTTGTTTGATCCTATCAACTGTTTGCTTTCCTCCTTTCACATGCTTTCATTCAGGCATTAGTCCCTCAGTTTCTTTCATTGTATTGGTATGAGAAATGACCCAGTTAGCTGTTTGCAGTTTGCACCCATCATTGATACTCAGATGAAGCTCTTACAACAGTTTCCGGAACATACCCATACTGCTTTAGTTCAAGGGAGAGCTGATCAAGCATCTCATAGATATCATCAGACTGCGCATGTGTTCTGTCTCCAGCCACAAACTCATGGCTGCTACAATCAATCTCTATGGCACTATATCCAGGTCTCTTCCTTATATCAAGCGCTTTCATCGCATGCCTAACCTTGCCCACACCATCCCACCTTCCAACCACCGCATATATATTTGAAAGAAGAACATAATTGGAATCAGTATCAGGCTTCAATTCTGCAATATAGCTCATCACTCTTTCAGCCAAAGCAACATCCCCACGAGTCCTACAAGCGGCTAGTAAAGACCCCAACACGACTTCATTTGGTCTCATCGGCATGGTTTCTACTACGTCCAGTGCATCTTCCAACTGCCCTGCTCGGCTAAGTAGATCGACTAGACATCCATAGTGCTCGACCCGTGGCGAGATGCCATATACTCTTGTCATTTCATTGTAATACTGAAGCCCCTCGTCGACTAAACCAGCATGGCTACAGGCGGTAAGGGCGCCTGTGAAACTGATGCTATCAGGTTTGAATCCCGCCTTTTGCATTAGTGAAAAGTATTCAATTGCATTCTCAGCATGACCATTAACGGCGCAGCCAACTATTAGCGAATTCCATGAGACCAGGCTTCTCTTAGGCATCCCATCAAACACCTCGAGAGCAAAACTTATACACCCGCATCTCGCATATAAATCAATAAGTGAATTGCTCAACCTCATCTTATCACCGAAATCTCTCCGAATCACATAGCTGTGCAACCAGAACCCTTGTCCGAGCGCGCCCAAATTAGCACAGGCAGCGAGAACGGCGACAATGGTGACATAGTCAGGGTCGACTCCGGCGAGCTGCATTCCTCTGAAACACTCCAAAGCTTCCTCCAACCGGCCATTCTTCACAAACCCGCCGATCATCGCAGTCCAAGAAACCTTGTCTCTCCTTGGCGCCGAGCCAAACAATGCAACAGCCGCCTCAACTTGGCCATTTCTCATGTACCCATCAATCATAGTGTTCCAGGAAACCGAATTCTTCACCTTCATTCCATCAAACACCCGGCGGGCGGAGTTTGCGATACCGCATTTCGCATACATATCGACGAGGGCTGTGGCCAAGACGACGTTGGTGTCGTCCCAGCCGAGTTTGAGGAGATGGGCATGGAGGGAGAGTCCAAAGCGGAGGGATTTGGAGTGGGAGGATGCGGAGAGAAGGGTGACGAAGGTGATGTCGTTGGGTTCGATGTTGGAGAGACGCATGCGTGTAAGTGATGAGGCGGCTTTGGAGAGAAGGCCGTTTCGGCAGGAGCGAGCGATGGAAGAGGTCCATGAGACTACGTCGTCGTCTCTCTGGGGAGTTTCGTCGAACAGTTGGTCGACGCGCTTGAGGGATAGATAGGTATTGTTGCTATTGGTGGTACATGGTATGTTTGCAGGTGGGCTGGCGATGGTGAGAAGAAGAGATGGGTGTTTGGAAGGAGGAGAGAGTTGGGTGAGGGCAGGAAGAGCCATTCTCTCTCTGGCTACTAAAATTGAAAAGTTTCAATCAGTATTATTTATACAACAATAAGGTTTAAAATTAGGGGCATTCTTCCACGGAGTGAATATTTCACTTTATAGCCTTAGATCCAAAGCCAAAGGTCTCTCCTACACTTTTTCATTCATATCTGAAATGTCTAGTTTATAATTTCTTTATACCATGGCTCATGATTGGTGGGATATCCCATTAATAATAGCCGACTAACATTTAATTGCTCACGATTAATGGAATCTCCAGATTTTCAAATAAATTCTAAAAACACACAAATAAATTTCAAAATAAAGAAAATAAATTTTAAAAAAGAAATAATTTTGAAAAATGCAATAAGTTAAAAAAAAGAAATATATAATCAAATAACGCAGATAAATTTAAAAAGATGCAAATAAGTTTCAAAATACCCAAATAAATCTTAGAAAATTTAAATAAATTTCAAAAGACTCAAATAAATCTCAAAAGACCCAAAGAGAATTTAAAAAATGTAAATAAATTTAAAATAACGAAAACAAATTTTAAAAAACGTAATAATTTTGAAAAGGCACAAATAAATTTAAAAAACGCATATAGATCTCAAAAAACGTAAATAAATTTGCTAAAAATTCAGATAAATTAAAAAAAAAAAACTCAGATAAAATTACCAAAAACAGAAAGAAATATGACAGAAGACAGATAAATTTGAACAACACTCAGATAAATTTGACAAAAATACAGATAAATTTGAACAAAACTCAGATAAATTTGACAAAACTCAGATAAATTTAACAAAAACTCAAATAAATTTGACAAAAACACAAATAAATTTGAACAAAACTCAGATAAATTTGACAACAACTCCGATAAATTTGACAAAAACTCAGATAAATTTAACAAAAAGATAAACAGAACCAAAGAGCAATCATCGGGGAGACGTCAGTCCTCCACGGAATGCAAGCGGGTCAGGTCAACTCGACCCGGAACCCAACCTGGACCTGGGCAGAACCTGGCCCAAATCTCTTCTTCCTCTTCGTTCTGGTTCTGGTTTCTGTAACCAGAATCGATCCAAAACCACTGCTGCCTTCTTCCTCGAGTCAGGTTTAGGCGCAAAAGTAGCGGGACGGCGGCGGAAACCTCCGGCGACACGCAATGAACGGCAATGGCGACAGGCACTGCAACACGATGGCGACCCTCTGCAGCAGGGTTGTTTCAGGTTCCGTCTCGGAACCCAATTAAAGAGGAATCGCTACCTAGGCTCCGGCGACGGGCAAAGCAGTCCAGATCTTCTTTGGTGATGGGTGAATTTGGATCCTCTGTAATTCTGGGAACGGACTTGCAACAGGGAATTTCGAGTTCTGCAAATCGAGACCGAGAGCACATCACACGCTGTCTTCGTCATTCAACTGTACAGGGATCCACACAAAATGGAGTGATCTTCTCTTCTCCCTGTTTTGATCTGGTTTCTGTAACCAAATATCGAAGGACAGCAACTGCAACTAGGCCTCCCTCTTCACCCCCATTTCCCTTCCGAATATAAAGAACGGAAGGTGCGAATCTGATCCTCCGAGAAGGGGTGCGCTCGTGCTGGAACCTCTGGATCGAGCTTCAGATTCAAATTCACGCCATTTATTAAAACTTTGAAGGCTTTCGGAGAATAAGGGCTCAAGAGTCTCGAATCCTCTGGATCGATTCATCGGAGACGGCGGATTCGAGGAGCGATTTAGCTGGTGGAGGCTCTCTCGGATGGAATAGAAAGAGGTTTTTTTGGTGACGATGGCGGCGGCGGGGTCCTCGACGGGTTTTCCGATGAGTTTGCTATTGTCGATCTTCCGGAAAGAAACGGATGGTGGAGAGGAGGAAACTTGGGGTGGATTGGGATGGAGCGGCGGATCTGCGGGGAAAAGGAAGAGGAAGAGGAAAGTCGGTCACTGTTTCTTCGATTAACAATGTGGCCCACTGTGACTGTGACAATTGATCTCTCGTTTGCTGATATGTGGAGTCGATCGAGAGGATATAGGAAGGAGGAAGGAGGAAGGAGGGAAGATTTGAAATTTGAAAATTTAAAATTTTATGTCAAAAATGATTGAAAGGGCAATTTAGTCATGAAAAATGAAAACATGTGGGTTGAGGGACCTCTCGCTGCAAACAGTCTAGCTAAGTGGACCATAAGTTTTACAAAGTTTTTCCTTGGACTGGAGGCTGGATACATTCACTTATAGGGACCTTTCGCTAATTTTGCCTTAAAATTAAGGGATTTTTACCAAAAAGAGTTGCTAGACCTGTATTAGCCTGATATAGTGAGAAATACACCAAAATACCAAATTCGGTATTCGTACACCGGTTTTGGACCACTTTACCCCTGAAGCTACTGAACGACATCGTCATAAAACTCACCCCCAAATCCTAAGGAACGATTCTTCTTTCTTCCCTAGTTTTTCTCTCCCTCCTTTTCTCTCTCTTTCTCCCTCTCCTTGTCCTCTCCCTGCTTTCTCCCTCTCCCTCTGCATGCGCTCCCTGCACTACGTCAAAAACGTCCAAAAGCCACACCATTAGGCGCTAAACGACATCGGTTCCTGCTGTGGTTGTTTTTACCACATAACGCCAAAAACCACCCTTTTTTACATCTCTCGCGCTCCCTGCACTCTCTCCCAATCCCTACGGCTTCCCTCATCTCCAATCATTCTGGCCTGACGATTTCTGGTTTGCACTCATCTCTCTCGATTTGGTACTCTCTCATTTCTCTTTCTTTATATTGTTCTTGGGTTAGATGCCGCTACAAAGAACACAAGTTCGGACTCTGGGTAGTTTATTTTTGCCATGACGTTACCTCCTTCCTCCCCACCCAAATAGACGACCTGAATAAGAAAGAAAACTCATTCTGGATTTCTTTTCCTTTTGTATTTAATAGTATTTAGAGAGAAAGAGTGGAAGTTTTTCTTCTCTATTTGTACCTCTTCTTTTTGGCTCAAGCCTTTTGTTAGATTGGATTCTGCCTAATCTATTGTTAATTTTTTGTTCAAACTTGAGAGAGATATCCTTGTTGGGTTTCCTTCTTATATTATGATTGAAACCTTAGGATATGAAGAGATTCCTTCCTAAGCTTTGGGTTTCCGAAAAAAAGTGAAGGCATTTCTCACCATCTTTCCTGGTTTTTAGAGGCAGGTTTCACTTTGCTGAAAAAAAAATGAGAAAGAGAATCCTCTCTGGGTCTAGTTATATTTGAGCAATCAAAAACACAAATAGACTGATAACCCAAATTTTGTTTGCGAGAAAAAAATTACAGATAGAATACTTTTGGGGTTTGAAAAATTGGGTTAAACTTTTCCTATTTTTTTTAGAGAGATCCTTGGTGGGTTTATATGTATATGTTGTTGGAATCTTGAGATAGAAAAAAAAAAAAAAAGAGGTTCCATCTGAGAATTTAGTTTCAGCTAGAAAAGTGAAGGCCTTTCTAAGGTTTTCCATAGCACCTGTTGTAGCTCTTTCTCCCATCTATCAATTTTCATATTTTGGGCAAAAATGAAAATAAGATATGCCCCAATCTCTTCTTTGATTTGGGGAGAATTTTGCTCAATCTCGCTAAGGCAGCGAATCGCAGTCAGTCCTCATCTCTATTCTTTCTTTTCTTTTCATTGTTGTTGTTTTTTTTTTTTTTTTTTTTTCCTTCTTCCTTAGGTCTGCAATCCTCTCTCTGCAGTCTTTGCAACCCTATCTCTGCTAATGGATTTTTAAACCACCTCAGGTATGATTGTTTTTTTATTTATGTAACTGTAGGTTGTAAGTTTTTTTGTATGACTGCAGATTTCTTTAATTTATTTTTTGTATGTGTTGTGCATGCTGTGATGGTGGTGGTGTGATTGTGGCAATGGATAGATGGAGGGTTTTTTTTTTTTAGGTTTCAATGGTGGTTTTTTTTAAATGTTAGAAGATCAACTGGTGTAGACCAATTGGTGGATTTGAACCATCTGATGAGTCTACATTGATAGACCCAATTAATTGGCGATTTTGAAAATTTTGTGGTGGATTAACATGTTGCCAACTACCAAGATCCAATTCACTATGTCATATAGAAAACACTTGTACTTCTCATGGATTACATTAGCCAATGCCTAATACACTTTTAAGCATTGTGCATCAACCTTCTATAGTGTGATAACTCTAGTTACAAGTGTAGCTCCAGTTACAAGTTTTACAACATATCAAGTCTTGTCCGTGTTGTTTAGTATTTGTGTTGTCACTTTATGAGATAACTAATTATAGCAAATTTGGAAACTATATGACAACAATGGGCCTAGGAACTTGAACAACAATATTCCAATTTTTTTTCTTGATCGGATTGCAGGCCGAGTGTGGTGGAATGTTGAATGGGTTGTTTTACTTGGAAGTTGGGTTCAGTTTGGATGAGTTTTGAAGGTTGGATTGGAGATTGGTATTGGTGGGTGTTGAAGTTTTAATCCTAATAAAGAAAGACTCCTAAATAAATGGAGTTTCAATCCACTCGTGTAATGTTTCTTTGGGTTAGGTTGGATTTTTACCTAGTGATGGTAGGAGATTCTTAGAGCTTAATTCTCTTCAAAAAGGCAGCATCTCAGAGAGGTATCTTCTAATATTCTTTTTTTTTTTATGTTTTTTTTCTTTTCATTTTACATCTTCATATGGTAGAACCAGCTTGAGTGTTTACATCCTCACCTCAGTGGTAAAATGCGTCAGTTCTCACCTGACTGCATGCCCAGGGTTCAAATCCTCGTTACCATCCTTTAGAGTTTTCAGTCTCACTGTCCTTGGGATTTGAACTCTCCAGTCATTTTGGTGACATTTTATGACCTTTAATCACATAACCTTCTTAAACTCATATGAGGCCTCCCTTTAGATTTTAAGTCATGTTGAAGTCGTTTGAGATCATTTTATCTTCTAATTGTCAAATTACATATTTTGGTTACGAATTGCTGAAGTTCAGAAATTGACCCCTTTTTTATGGTTGCCCACGACCATAAAACTTCCCACTTTATTTTCTCCACGTTTCAACAATCCTTTTCTTCACTAAATTGTCATTATGAGCACTATTAATGAGAATTTCCATTTTTCAAGTGGGCCAACCAAAAAATGACATGTGGCAAGCCTCTATAGCCTTTTAGGGGCCTTTTGTCTCCATCATCAACTAGGGGTATAGAACCCAAAACCTCCCGTTTTCTTACAAAAAAAGTGTCATAAAAGGTGAGAAACATGTGAGATCTTTTTTATGCCACTTCTAAGTCCTAAAAACCTTTAAATATACCTTTTAGGTCCATTTCAAAGGGTACAAAGCCACCAAAAGCTACAAAGAAGAATGCTCTATTAAGCCTTTATCACACTGAGGGTCTGTTTGGATGCACAAAAAAGTATGATTTTTTTTAATTTTAAGAAAGTTTTCTTATCTTTAAAAATAGGCTGTTTGGATAACTTGAGAATTTAAAATATTATCTCCTATCCTTCTAAATTATTGAAAGATTTTTTTCCTTCACCCCTATGGTGTATGAAAGAATGCTCTAAGATAATATTATGTGATTTCACTGTGTCCCTCTCGCACACGTCTTTAAAAAAACACAAACCTTTTCTTCTTGGGCGCGTCTCCCTCTCACGTGAGTCCTTATGTGATCGCATTTATCCCGATTCAAGAACCAGGTGCAATATACTATTAACATTCTCAAGAAACCCAAACCATTGGGCACTTTACTAACATCTAGTTGTTGTTCTTCCTTCTTCTCTGAATGTTTCTTTGTGGGCTTGATGTGCTTATTACTTTGGGTTGTCTTGTGTTTAAAATGGTTGAAACGGGGGTGATGGGGCACCTGAATGGTGGTGGGAATGTTGTTCTGGGTTGATTTAGTGTTTGATTTATTGGGAATTGGGACCAAATCTGAAGCTATTTTCATGAATGTTTTTGGAGACTACCATTTACTTCAAACTTGAATGTGAGTCATGATTGTAGCTTTGCTGGACTATGTTAGAAGGATGGGGGATTTTACATTGGTTTGATAAGATTAGCATAAATGATGGTGGTTGTCGTGAAGCTGTGGAGGTGAAAGTTGCATCCAACAAAATTGTTGGATTTTTATTACTTTCTATTTGGTATATGCCCTGTGATGTTGTTGGTTTGCGATGTTGAGGCTAGTTGGGAAGTGGGGTTTTCCCATGCTTCCTTGATAGATAATTGCAATGTGACTTTTTTTGTTGTTGTTGTTGATCTTCATTCAAACCTCTTTGAAATTTAATTTTGACTATCATCCAGTGTCTTTATGTTACACTGATATATGTAATACTTATAATTTCCAATACACAGTTTCTATCGATTTGCACTTTTTTGGTTAGTTTCTCTCTTTCCAATAAACAATCTCTCTCTTGATTTACACCTTTTGGGTTAGCATAAACTCCTGAATCCCTAAAACCCCAAAAAAAAAAAAAAAAACCCACTCTGTCATTTTAGGTATACATTTGTAATAATTAATCAATAATTTTGATGAATCATTATAATACATCTTCTAATGTGTACTTCTCCTGCCATGTATTTTGCAGATATTTACATTATAGACATGGAGTGATGGTGCATGGGAAAGAGTATCCCATGGAGAAATAGAATTTTGCGTGATGGGTTGAGACTAGATGGTCCTCATTATTAGATCATCCTAATCCTTAATTATGGGCTTCAAAAGTTTAATAATTTTCAACCCTTGTTTGGGTCTTTTTTAGATGTGGACAAAAATTATGGGTCTTTTTTAGTTTCTTATCACTGATAAAATGAAGTTCGCTTGGAATGTGGTTCTTTGTTTGGATTTTTTTTTCAATTGGTAGAAATAATACTTTGATGTAGCCTATTGTGGATTTGTAATGACCTAGAGAACAAAAGATTTTTGTTATTTTAGAAAAAGATCGCTAAAGGGAAAGGCATTGTGATATGATTATCTCCAAAAACCATCATATTGGTGCATTTGGCTGTCATAATGCATTTGGCTGTCATCGATTTCGTTGTTGGAATATTTGCAATTTGGTATTCTTGGTTACTTCTATGAGTCTTTTTCATTGTTTATGTATCTCAATATATAGTCAGGACCAATCTTGTTGCTGGAAGCGAAAAAAGGAACAAAAAACTTTAAAGATCGTAACGATATCGTTATCAAAAACTTTACAGGAAAAGCCGAACCATTTTCCAGAGCGCCCAAAGGTTCGAACACTCTCTTTGAGGGTTCAAACCTTTGTGCTCTCTGAAAAATGGCTCCGGAAGGGCAGCAAGAGAAGGTTTGAACCCTCAAAGAAAGGGTTCGAACCTTTGAAGCATGCCCTTTCTGGGCCAAATTCCAGAGAGCCCGATGGTTCAAACCCTGGCTTTTAGGGTTTGAACCTTCTTTTGTTGCCCTTCTAGAGCCATTTTCCAGAGAGTACAAAGGTCCGATCCCCCAAAGCGAGGGTTCGAACCTTCAAAATTTGTTCATAGCTATTATAAAGATCAGAAAAGCTTGTGGAGGTCTCTTATGGATCTTTGGGACTTGGCTATCAATACTCAGACTGCCAGTGACTCGAATGCTACTGTGACTTTGATTGAATGTAACTGATACTTGCAGTTAACTTTGGTTGCATTTAACTGCTACTTGCAAAGAACCTTATATTTTACTTGTAAATCAGGTTCTTAAAATGTACTCAAAGTTGCACAGATCCGAATAGGTGGAGGAAGTGTGCATTAATATTGGACTTGTGCTTTATTTATTTATTTATTTCATTCTAATTGATAGGTCATTGAATTTGACTTCATGGAAGTGATGCAGTCATAAGGGTGAGCTCTCAATAGAGTGAAAATGCTATTCTTTTCAAATTATTAAGTACCATAATGGTTCCAGACTTTGTGCCACCAGACAAAAAGGTCAAAAGAAAAAAGAAAAAGGAAAGAGCGCATAGGAATTCAAGAACGTTACAATCCCTTTATATGATATTCCATAACCTCACCGTCAACACGACTAAGAATCACTTCTATGAACAAAAAGAACTATTCAAAGGTGATGTCAGCCAGTTTTACAAAAATACATTGTAACTAACTCCAGCTTCGGTGTTATTCTGATAGATTCCTTTCCACTTTGAAGGAACTAGACCCATGCCTTCATCCAAAAAGCTCTCAGACTTTGGCCTCCAATCACAAAAAAAAAAGAAAAAAAAGAGGTCAAATATTGTATATAGGAATTGAAAATGAAATAATAGTAAATTGTGTTTAATGCGAAAAAGAAAGGCAAAGGGTCAATGGTACCTGTCATCTTCTTTTGTTAGCACCAATCAATCAAGTACCCCACACATAATTTTAGGCTTTCTGATTAGTAAAAAAAAGTGGAGCATTACAGTACAAAATTACAAAGACATGATGGGTGCAACAAACATAAAAACATTTTAGCAGTGCAACATTAACGATGAACCCAATAAATTCATAGATCCCATAAGTAAGGTTAAGAATAGCAACAAACATAAGAAAAAATATTTTATAATTGCAGATGGGATGATCTATAGATGGTTTTTAAGGGGAGGAATCTTTTAGAACTTGAATTCCTACTCATATGAATCTGAATTTTGTGCCCGACATTATTTTTTGATAACGATATCATTACCATCATTTATAGTTTCTTCATCCATTTTTTCTATCCAAGAAGAAAATAATGGTGAATTTATATTGAGATGAATAAACAATAAAAAAGACTCACGGTTTCACTCAAAACCTAGTTTTCAAAATTTTTTGATAACGATACGTTACAATTATTTATTGATTCTGCGCCCATTTTTTTTTTATCTCAAACAACAAAATGACAATGACTTTATAATGGGGTGCATAAATAATGAGAATGGCTCATGGATTTGGCTCAGAAATGCATTTTCCTAATAGGTATAGTTTGTCGCTCGCAGATTCTACACCTAGGTCACGAGTTCCCTAGTATTGATTCCTGTTCTCCTTGATAATGATGATTGTCAGTTGATAAATTAACATGACTTCTCCTCTTTATAGTCTCACAATCAATCATAAGACTGACATCTGAACCCAAGTCTAGGAGCAGACCTGTTCATGGCTTTCTCAAGAATGCCGCCAAACAGTTTTGATAGATTGATGTAAAAACTTGAGAATCCTTGATCCTTGTCAAAGTTGGCATTGGGCTTCCTGATAGGAAATACTTGATGATGGGAAGAGCCAGCTTGGGTTTGTCAAGAGGAACCTGATGACCAGCTCCCCTCACTGTGACAAGAGTGAGGCCTTCATACCCTTGGACCCATCCTCTTACCTGTAATAGCACATTACAAGTGTCTGTTAACTAGCAAAACTTATTCCATACAGTACAGAGAAAAAAAATACATTTGTTGATTGAAAACGCCAATTGACAAGAAGACACAAAATGCCATCCAAATGACACGCACCAATCCATCTTTGTACCAACTACCGAGCACAAACCACAAACATCTCTATCAATACCAACTGACGAGGCTCGTTTCGTCTCGGCCAAGATTTTTTCTAATGCACTTATAGAAATATTCCCACGAAGTTATTTGAATTCGGAAGGCTTGAAATTGTGT
Source organism: Litsea cubeba (assembly GCA_012931725.1). Lineage (NCBI taxonomy): Eukaryota > Viridiplantae > Streptophyta > Magnoliopsida > Laurales > Lauraceae > Litsea > Litsea cubeba. Next base: position 15,004,585 of record CM022951.1, read on the forward strand.
TGCACAACCGTCTTACTTTTTTCAAATGATGCTTTTATATCTGTATGTTGCAGTAGCAATAGGTTGTGTATCTTCATCCAAGAGTCTTCAAAAGTCCCCTGGCTTGATCCAAGCTACCGCTTCAGCTGTGCATGTGAACTCTCCACCTTGTTTGTAGTATTGTTCCCAAGATGCATGACCTTGTCCGTCCAGGCAGCCACAAATTTGTCCTTGTACGCATCTAACCAAGACGTTCTAACATAATGAAGTGTTGTCGGATAGGTGATGAACTCCTTTAGAAATAAGTTTAATTGCAGATTGTAATGTTTCGCTATGGATGAAGAGACCAACATGTTCCAGGTCATTATAAACCGGTCCCATTTGTCCGTCGTCTCAAATAACTTCTTGCATTTAGCCAAGATATTTCGGTTGATATGCCATCTGCATAAAAGATGTTTGGTGCCGAGAAAAACAATAAATATGGCGTTCATTAAAGCCATCTCTCTGTCAGTGACAATAACACTAGGAGGAACACCCTCGCCAATAACTTTACGCAAAATACCCAAAGCCCATGAGTAGCAGTCTTCACGTTCATTCTGGAGGTATACAATGCATACCGAAAAAGTCTTCTCTGTGGATGTAACCCCAACTATCTCCAATAAGGGCATTCGATACCGATTGGTCTTGTAGGTGCAGTCCATTATCAACACATGAGGAAATGCACACAATAGGTCTAGACTGGTAGGGTGTGTGAAGAACAAGTTAGTGACAGTATCTGTTGCAGGACAATTCCTATGCGACTCAATGTAACCATGCTCCGCCAATAATTTCAACAATTGCTGCATCTGACTCTGTCCAGACCTCTCCGCAACTTTATGCCTCTGACGTGCATTGTAAATCGTCTTCATTGTGCTTACATTTAACTCATTTTTATGTTTCAGTGTCACCAAGATATCCTTTGGCCGAACCATATTCTTGGACATGTTTACCAGCAATGAAGTTTTCTCCTTCGTTAATCTTCCTGCAAATGAGTGCCCTTCCAGAAAGTCTGCAGCAGGATGATTATGCACACCACACACTACATGCAACATCCATTCCTCATTTGAGCCAACCACTTTGCCTTGTAACGTGAATGGGCATCCACATTTTTTCGAACCAGTCTGCTTCAATTTCTTCCCACAGGTCCCATCTTTAGTTATCCTCGTGTCAAGACCCACTCCTCTCACACCCAAGGGTGAGCCTTGGTTTTTTATTTCTCCTGTTGGGCGCTGCTGATGTCTTAATCACAACAATGAAACCATTTCTCCTCCCAACCTCACGAGCCCAATTAATTAGGGCTTCTCGGCTTGTGAATATCTGCACAAAACCAAACAAAATTCTATTGAGCCAAGTGACTATATCAATTTAAATATCGAATGATTCATCTCGATTAATTACCTCTTGAGTGATAAACTCATTACTATAGTCGACTACACATTCCGAGCCAACGTTGCTGCATTCAGTAGGTGCATGAAACTGCTATGGAACAATTTTGTTAGAGTATGTAAATGACACAACTGCATGGCTCTGAATATCCGGACAAAATTAAATTGTTCGGACCTAAACCATCACATAATGTCCTTATTTTTCGGTCATGCATGTCCGCATAGTTTCCCTAATTTCAGTCATTCATGTCAGCATTTTTTACTTCTTCTCGGCACTGTAGTGCCGCGCAAAGTACCTCTGGTCGGCCTTGCAGAGCCGCGGAGAGGACATTCGGTCGGACATGCAGGGCCGAACGGATCGTTTCTGCTCAATACACAAGTTGCGATGAATATGCTTACCTCAACGCTGCTAGAATGATCGGGAGACATCATTTGCTTGTCCTTTCGCTCGTTCATTGATTAAGAATGCTAGCAAAGCGAGTATCAACTTTGAAATGAGGCTTTAAACCGAGAGAGAAGATGAAAAGGAGGAGGGGACGTAGAGATCAGTAAAATGCAGGAAGAAGTCGAAACCTTGTCTTCATTTCATGATGTATGGCACAAACTAAATGGAAGCAAGTGGAGAGGAGTGATGAATGCTCGAAGTAGAACCCTTAACATATGTTCATTTTGGAGGGAAAAAAGACAGTGTGTAGATATCATTTCAATTAGACTGGGAGGGCTGAAGTTCAGACATTTTGGTAAATTTACAAGTGGGCATTTTAGTCACAATCTATTGCAGTGTGTGGAGAGCAAAACGCAGTGTGTAGGTAGCAACACTCAACATGAAATTGGCCATTTAACCTCTTAAGGTAAAAATAAGTGACGTTCTATTGGCACACAAAAATCTCCTTTCCCACACAAATTTTTTATAAAAAACCTATGAAATTATATTTTTGTCCACCCTCCTTTCTCCCCCACCTTCCCTTCACCTCCGGCCCTGGCCTGGACCGGCTCCCTCCCCTCCTCCCCTCCCTTTCTCTTCCTCCCTCTCCCTCTCCCTCTCCCTCTCTCACTGTTTTCTCTCTCCCTTCGCCCTTTCTCTCCTTCCTCAACTCCGACCTTGACTGGTAGCGGCCACGTCCCTCTCCTCCCCTTCTCTCCCCTCCCTCCCCCACTGTTTTCTCCCCCCTCCCTTCCTCCCTCTCCCTCCCCCACTGTTTGCTCCCCCCTCCCTGTCTCTCCCTCCCCATCTCTTCCCTCTCCGCCAAGGAAAGGAAGGGAGATGGAGACGGAGACGGAGAGGGAGGGAGATGTGACTGCCCGATCTGCCGCCGGCCAAGGAAAGGAAGGGAGAGGCAGAGGGATGTGGCTGTCCGATTTGCCGCCGGTCAAGGAAAGGAAGGGAGAGGGAGTGGAGCTAGTGGCTGCCGTCGGTCCAGGCCGGAGCCGGAGATGGGTAGGGAGAGAAAGGAAGAAGGGAGGGAGAGAAATGGAATGGAGGGGAGGGAGAGAGAGAAGGGGAGGAGAGGGATCCGCCGTCGTCCCGGGCCGATGGCCGCCGCCGGTCCAGGCCAACGCCGGAGGTGAAGGAAAGGTGGGGGGAGATAAAGGAGGAGGGTGGGCAAAAATGTAATTTCATAGTTTTTTTTTTTTTTTAATGTGTGGGTGGGAATGAAGATTTCTTGTGTGCCAATTAAATGTCCCACAAAGAAACATTTCCCATGCCCCCCTTAAGAGTAAGTCCGGAATATTGAGTCACTGCCTTTGGCTACCTGTGAATAATCCCTGAAGAATGGCTCAACGATTGGCATTGGATTGATTTCAATGCACCCACAAAGCTTCCAGGATAGTGAGGATGGGTAAACTAAGGGAATGTGTTTTGCTGCCCAAATCCTAAGGTTGTTTGGGGGCTTTACATAAGGAGTTGAGTGAAATAAAGATTATTTTGAAGCAAGAATAAAATATAAGTGGATTATGATGGTATATTATTTTTAGTTGTTTGTTATAGAATCTTTTTAACCTTTTGTATAGAAAAGTTGAGTTTTTGTCTTTTATGGAGAAAGTAGATTGCTTTTTGACTTTTTTTTTTTTAATAAATATGGCATAAAATTTGAATTATAGTGCTTTTGATGCGACTTCTTTTTTGAAAAATGGGGGCTTTACTTGACTTGACTCTATTAGTAGAGTTTCCAAACAAGCCGGGGAGACAAGGGTCGGATGACTGGCTGCTCCATGCTTTTAGAACCTCTCTGAGGTGGACCTAGCAACTTCTACATCTCTACCAACATTAAAAGGGCACATTTGTGTAGAGGCAACTTCCATGGGAAGATGAAATTGCCACATCAGGGTCAAGAATGCAAAAAATGTCATGTGTGTGTGACTATTTACTGTTGAATTCTCTTTATTATGCTCTTTGAGCAAAGATCAAAATAAACAGCTGCAAACATCAAATCAGAATTTTTTACCTTCGAGGTGGAAAAATACTACAGTAGCGTTTAGAAAGCACATATTTCACAATTAAAATTTAACTAGTCACTAAACATTCATAAACAAGACTAAAGGGGTGGGCTAACCAATGTCCCCCCCCACCCCACAATAAAACAGATCCTCTTCATTCATAAACATGCAACAACCTGTAAGCATCCATTTCCTTGAGTGCGGATAAATATAACTCTTTTCTTCTCAATAGCTCCACCAACCAGCGGCTTCATCCACAGGTCATGGATGGGCTAGATTATGAATTAATTTCCCATCTGATCAATAATGACAAAAACTGAGACAGATATGGAACATGTAAGTGTTGGTGAAATATTGATGGGTTCCATAAGCCAATATTAGCTTCCCAGAATTCGAATGCTTTAAGGGTACCTAACCTGTAACCTTGTAGCCCCAATCAATGATGCAGTGTACAAATGAATAGCCAAAGCTACACTTGTCTGGGCTAAAGCAACATAAGTGGATGATGACTCAATATTAGATACTTGCTGGAGTAGAGCTTAAAAAAAATCACCCTTTATAATATTTGACTAGATTCACATGAAGAGATGAACAGCTGGGAAGAAGGATTTCACTTGATGCCTCTTAATGGAAGACAATTTTGGCAGATCCAAACAAGAATCAACGGCGAGACTGCGACAACCACAATGAATGCAAAACAGGTCTCACTGCCCTCTACAACAACCATCACCATCTCATCCACCTCCACCAGCACCTATACCCCCTCGTCGCTTTCTTATACCTCTAGCAGCTCTAGAAGTAGATTTAATGCTGGCTTGGTCACACTTGAATCGCACAAAATCAGCCTTTCAGAAGGCACTGAAGACATCACGATGCTGTTTCTCATACATATGAAACTGTGCATATTCCACCTAGGTAGCGCAGCTAGTGATCTTCAGCATGTTTTTAATGATGTAACTCTAATTTATTTCGCGTTTGGCAACTAAATCATTGGGAAAAAGATATTCGATTTCACTTAAAGTTGTGGTAAATCCATATTTGACAATTGTAAGTTCCTGAGGATTTAGACAAATAAAAATCTTCATTTGTTAGGATTTTCCGATCCAACCACCCCCCATAAGATTTGAAAATCTCCACTTAAGTGGATTTGCACACTGAACCTTATTTTTCTCAGCTATATGCTCGATATACACTAATATCAATGTGAAATCATCAACTATACAAATCTCCAGTAAAGAATCCTTGTTCAGGTGGTAGTGAAGAATCATTAGATCTATGGATTCTTCTCCTGTTACCAAACATGCTACAAAGTCTCTTCTAAACAACTACAGCCTCCTCTGCAACATGTAGATATAGCCTTCTCTACCTTGTCTACATCAGTTCATATATTCTGGCCAAAATTGTCTTTTCTATGAATATAATTCATGATAACATCAAGCTTTCATGTTTGAGGCCAGCTCCCCTAAGCTCAAGCTTAGGATAAGGTAAGCCCAAGTGTATGTTGGGACCCACTTGGGGACCCACATGGGGATGGAGGTTGGGGGGATTTCAAGGACTCCCTAAGATCTTCCTCCCTGCAAAAAATCAGTCCCACCCATAATTTCTATCATCTCCATATGGGCCAAAGAGTTTAATGGTTAACAATCCATTCAGATTGATATATAGTCAATCCAACGGTCCAGTAAATTCAGATCTTACCGAAAGTTGGCGGACATGTGCAATTTAAGGAGTCATGTGTTTGGTCCATTTGGATGGACCAAAGGTGGGCCCTACAAGCATGAGCTTACGAAATTTTCTTCCTAAGCTCGAGCTTATGGTAGCCTTGGCCTTCATGTTTAGCATCCACAAAATTACTGACTGTAATGTGCCTCCCACTCGGCATGCTTACATTTATCATCCCATTGTTCCTCCAGACTTCCATCAGTGTATCCAAACATAAGATTTCCCCACAACAGCTGACAATCAATACAATTTAGTATACAATGGTATATTTGTGATTTTAATATTACGATTTTCATTTTAATTTATCATTGTTGTCAATGGTTACAATCCCATACGAGGGAAAAAGCCTTTACTCAAGAAAAATCAAGGAACCCTAGAATTTCATAATAGATTTTTAAATAAAAATAAACCCAGAAACACCAACTAGAAATTACCACAAGAATTGACTGTCCCATAAGTACATTTCACTAGGCCATCCCATTCCCAGTCCATTTGAACACAGGTCTGATTGTGGCTGCAAAATAGAATAAATCCAGTGACTTCAACAAAATAACCACAAACATCTGTGCGACATGATTTAAGGGTAACTGTTCATACTCAATCCCCTTTAATAATACAATAACTTTATGGTAGAAATAGTAAATGAACAAAAACAAAACAAACTATATAATATACTGCAGAAGAACACAAAATCATACTCCTTCACAGAAAGGAAAGATCATACAGGTAGAGCACGCCAATTACAACTCGAAGTTTCTACTAAACGTATTTTGTGGATGCAAAACTCACCTAACAAGTAAGAAGCAATACAAATACCATCCTCAAACCAAAAACAGGAGGACCAAATCATATTACAAGGAGGCGGCATTGTGAGGGCAATCAATCTCCAAAAAAAAGTGCATCTTCTTGTTACTTCCTTTCTATTACCAGCATCCTGGAAACATCTGATGAACCCTGATCAGTGATGTGTCAGAAAGGTTTAAGGGGCCAATATCTCGGACACCCGCTGCTCTGCATCAACGGGGATTTCTCTCCCTGGGACCTTGACCTTCAGGAGATTCAGATACCTGTCAAAACCAGAGCTCCACCATAAAATTTTCCTGAATTTTCTGATAAGGAAGATTCCAATTTTCATATCTACTTACTCTGCAGGTGAGAACGGGCGCTCATGTTCTGTGATGGAGGCCAGCAAAGCCTGCAGGAAAGGACAATAATCTCTGAAACAAACTGAAACAGAGGATGGTGCAAGTAGAAATTGAAGCAGGATAAATTACCTCAAATGGTAAATTTAGAAGCTCATAGTAAGTCCTCACACAGTCTAATCTCTTTTGGACAGCTTCATTGCTGATCGAAGGAATAGCTGCTAAAGCCTGCAATATTGAAAGTAGTTAATGTAGATTAAGGGCCTGTTTGTTTGCATTGTATCACGTAGGAACTAAATACATAGGAAATCATGGTCAAATATCTCCATTGTTCAAGAGGTGAGGGGTGATTGATATAAGGTGGAGATGTAGATGGGACCTTGACTTTCCTAGGTATTGAATTACTAAGGTAGGGTGATGGCTGGGCATTCATTTCCATCTTCCATTGATTCCGTTTCCATAAAGCGGAGGTTATTTGATGGTCAGTTATGTACATTTGCCTTTTGGGGACCTTGACTTTCCTAGGTATCGAATTACTAGGTAGGGTGATGGCTGGGTATTCATTTCCATCTTCCATTGATTCAGTTTTTTCCATAAAGTGGAGGTTATTTGACAGTTGTGCATATTCACCTTTTGGTTTTCCTTTTTAATCACTTCCAACATGAATTCCTATGTATTTTATGCAAACAAACATGACCTAAATAGTTTTCTTTTTCTTATGTTAACTAATTTAGATGTCTTTCAAAAAGGCCCCTGTATTTCCAGACCTCAAAAAGGCCACTGTATTTTATATTTATTACTAAACCTCCTTGGTCTGACATTGAACAAATAACTGTTAGATTTTATGGACAAATGGAAAAAAAACCATTGCTTAAGCTTAACACATCTTACTAACTCTTTAACTTTTTTTTACCGAAAAAAAGAAAAAGAAAAAAACCTCAAGTTAGTTGGGCCCACCTGGATGCATGATGACCAAGGGAGGCATGGCCATAGTTACTTAGTTTGCAGTTTGGTTAATTTGTATTCCTGTTTGCAATTTGTAATTAGGGACTTAGGTTGATCAGAAAATTCGATGGAGTAGGTTCATTTGATTTGCTTCTCAATTTGTTTGATTCGGTTCAAGTTCATCATATTCGATGAACTAATTTATCTGTGCCAATGCTATTAATCCATCACCAGGGCCCACATCTAAATCCGAACCACTCAAAATAACGGATTGATACATTTAATCATACGCGGAATTTTACTTCAATCAGAGTAGGGCACATATTCAGATCGATTACATGTAAAACACATGGTTAAAATAAAAACTAAGGTAAAATCACATATTTTACTAGTGAGCAATCTTAAGGTGGGGCCAACTATGGTTGGAGTTAGATATGGATTAGTGCTAATACATAAGGGTCCAGTGCTTTTGAGTAGCTTGGCCTTTTAGGTAGGCACCACTAGTGGATTTGTAGGACTGGACTTAGAGAACTAAATGAGATTAGTTTGGTAAAAACAGCTTATGTGAATTGAACTGTGAATGACTCAAAATGAACTTTTCACAGTTTGAAAGCTTTCTGAGCGAACTAGGGAACTATTGGCATGGAGATGGAAAGACGCCTATGTAGATCAGAAAAATATGTAATGTCAATCTGATCAAATGATTTCAGCCCACAGTTTCAGTTCCTTGAACTTTAATGGCTACACATTGTGTAAACCTCCTCTGATAAAAATCCAATGGCGAATAATGTCCAGAAGTGTGAAATGGGATCAGATCCAATCAATGAAGGGGCTGGCTTGTGTGAATGGGTTGGACTGATTAAAAGTGCCCCCCCCCCCCCCCCCCCCCCCCCCCTCCTATATGAAAGCCCAAAAAGGAGGGTTTGTGAAAAGGGGGCATTTTGAAAAAATCATCTTTAGTCATTTGAGTTTTCCTTAGAGATAAATTGGTCAAAAACAAAAAATGAACAGTATAGTTGGTTTTACATAGTTTGACCGTTAGTCACGGGAGGTTTTAGTAAAATACAAAGTATAGGGGCCTTTTAGAGGCTGTGTAAAAATGCAGGGGTGACTTTTTTTTGTAAAAAAAAATTTACAAATGAATATAAATGATAATTTGAAAAATGAATGGAAGTGAAGTTAATAAAAAAAATTTAAGAAACAGAATTCATTAGGAAAGAGTTGTATAGCAATGATACAAAATGCATAAATGTGGTTGCAGGTCATGAAGTTATGGTAGAAGAAATTCAAATAACTGAATTTAGCCTTCTTGTGTAAATTTCTCTACAGAAAAATATCTCATCATCTTTTCATAATGTTCTTCGCCATTAAAATCTATTTTTTAACTAAGAAAATGAAAACGAGTTGACAGCTCCTTTCATTCTCAAATTACAAGTTCATCATCACCACAAGAAATTCTATAAATATCCTGCAACTAGTAACTAACTCTCTTAGAACCTGCCAGTGATGTTGGACAGTTTGGAAATGAGTTTGGTGAAAAAAGAGAGAAGTGGTTAAAAATAGGCGGTGAAAATACAACTTCTTTCCACTGTATGGCCAAATTTGAAGCTGACACAAAGAAGAGCTGGTGGTGGACAATCCTAAAGAAGTGGAATAGCTGATTGCTGTAATCAGCAGTTAGAATGTCTGAAGGGAAATGAATGGTTGTGATGTTTTCATAATATAGAGAAATTTCCTACAAAAATACCCACCTGTTCCAATGCAATGGAGTTTCGGCATATCTGCTGGACACCAAAAAGGTTGATGGACTTCATATCAGCCAATGCCTGCTAAGACATTTGTATCTTAATGAGTAATGAATGACAAATATGATAGATTTCCTTTTATGCAAAAATATGACCGATTTAATTTAAAACCAATAATCAGAGGTTTTCAACATTTTCCATAACTATAATCATATCTAAGCAAACCTTGATTGATGCATTAGCTGCTATTCCACAGATTCCACCAAAGATATAATTTCGCTTTACTTCTGCAACAAAAGGTGCCATCTCCTCATCGCGGCGTGTTATCTGTGGCCACAGGGGAAGCAACTCATATAATTGCAAATTTTATATATTTAGATAAATTATTATATCTAACCAGAATGAAGGATGTAGAACTTATCATAGGATATACAGTACAGAAACAAAATGTCACACCTGCACCAATCTAGTGCAGACAATCCCTCAGTGACGCATCTTGTGAATTGACAACACACCCCACTTGAGAAATGGCAAGAGGCTTTATTTTCCAAGGGCTTTAAAATAAGTCGTACAAAGAGAGAATATATGAATTGAAACTTTAGTTGAGATGTGCATACAGATAAAATGCATGTGAAAACTGAAGCTCAAGTGTACCACAAAGAGATTTATTCCAATACCTTGGTTCGATAATTAGTAAGGATGGAGAGATTGAGGAAGATATTATTCTATAATTAGTAAGGATGGAGAGATTGAGGAAGATGTCGAACATAGGATAAGAGCGAGATGGTTGAAGTGGAGACCTGATTCTAGAGTGCTTTATGATTGGCGCGTACCAGCAAGATTGAACTAAGAATTTTACAAGGTGAACTAAATTTTTTTACAAGGCAATGATTAGACCAACTGGGACCAATACAACAGAACGTTGGCTAGTCAAGAGGCAACACATGCACAAAATGAGGAGCAGAGATATGAATATTGAGATGGATGTGTGGTAAAACTAGGAAAGATAAAATTAGAAATTAGCATATCTAGGAGCATTTAGTGGTAGCATCAATAGGTGGTAAATTAAAAAAAGACTCGTTTGAGATAATTTGGATATGTCCAACATAAGCTAGTAATGGTGCCACTGAGGAAAAGTCTTTAGATGAAAGTTGATGGCCCGCCAAGGTAAAGGAGTAGGCCGAAGAGGGCATGGATGGAAATAGTATGGTTGGATCTGAAGAGATGCAATCATCAGAGGATTTCGTGTAGGATAGACCAGGAAGGAGAACCATAATTCATGTAGTGTACCCCCCAACGTAGTTAGGACGAGAGAGTGTGTGTGTCTCTCTATATATATATCTATATAATAAGGGAGCTCAGTTTTTGTATATATTTATATAGGGAGGTGCTCTTGTGAGAGAGACTCACCTTACTATGAGAGATAAGGTGGGGGTGCTCACATCCATATCCAATGTCAACAACTTAAATGTGAGCCCCCCCACCTTTATCTCTCATAGTAAGGTGAGAGTGTCTCTTCCAAGAGCACCTCCCATATATATATATATATATATATATATGAGCAGGGCTCTCCTAAGCGGAAGCTTACCTTATCCTAAGCTGGAATAGTGCTGGTGTTGATTTGTGGGACCAGCACTATTTCAGCTTAGGAGAGTTGGCCCGTATATATATATATATGTGGAGATGCTCTTATGAGAGATATCTCTCACCTTATATGCGAGATAAGGTGAGGCCCTCACATCCATATGCCAACAACTTAAATGTGAGGGCTCCCACCCCTATCTCTCATAGTAAGGTGAGAGCATCTCTCATAGGAGCATCTCTCACCTTACTATGAGAGATAGGATGGGGGCCCTCACATTTATATCCAATGCCAATAGCTTAACTATGAGGGCCCTCACCCCTATCTGTCATAGTAAGGTGTAGGAGCATCTCCCATATATATATATATATATATATATATATGGGTCATGGTCTGCTAAGAGGTACCTCTCATGGATTTGCCTGAGGTAACCTTTTTACCACCACGTGAGATAGCCCATAATAAATCCAATCCCCTTACACTCACCCATTTTCAGATTAAATCTCATGAAAAATATAACCTACTTAACCAATAAAAACTTAAGGCCTGTAACCCAACGGTGAGTATAGTTCATTAGGGTGAATGCTAATTCACGAGGGGCTAGTGAGCGTGAGGGGGTTGGATTTATCATGGGGCGTCACACGTGGTGGTAAAAAGGTCATGTCTCGAGGAAATTTGGATAGGTAGCCCTTACCAGAACATGACCCATGTATGTATGTGTATATAAAGCCTTGATCCGGTACACTATGTATGTATCGTAATATGGTATGAGGTAGATGGAACCATCGATCTTGGGGTGTGTGTGTGTGTGTGTGTGTGGGGGGTCCTCGATATTAAAAAGTGGGTATGGACAAGTATACAGGGATAGGGGATATCACTTTGCACTTTTGGTAATCTACGACATGGATACAGATACGGGTGCCTTAATTTTTTTTCTGAGACCACTTTTGAAATAATGAAATTGTCATTGTTTACATTTCTTTCTAACATTTTCTATGTTGAGAAGTACGAAAATTAAAAGAACTAAATGAAATAATGGACTTGGTAAGTTGGACGTGCCAAAATTGTTCCCAAGAAGTATTGGTGCAGTAGTGGGTACGAATGCAATAGTCGTATCAGTCTGATACGGATACATTGAGCTTGTACAAGTATCCGGGTAACATAGGTTAGAAGGATCAAGTTTGACTCTGTGAAATTGATCCTTTATTTCGTATCCACAAGCATGCGGAAGGAGATCTCCTACATCTTAATTTCTTTTTCTCTTTCCTATCTACAGTGTGCAATACTCATTAGGAAATGAGGAAAATGAATATGTACAAAAACTTTTTAAGGATAATGAGGAATTGAATAAATAGGTCTTTGTTAAAGATGTATCAAAAACTTTAGTCAAGTAAAGCTCCAAAGTAACCAGAATAATATTCTGACCTGTGCTGTCAGTGAAATAATGAAATCATCTGGCTCTTCCGCATCTTGGTCCTCTACGTATTCCTGATTGGCCATTTCCTGTGAAAAATAAAATGCATTTAAATGTTATTACCCTAATTCTACAAATCATTTCTACGATTCCCAATTAAAAATAACAGACCTGCATATGGAAAATTGTTTCTAACTGCATCTCCACACGTAAAACCTTGAGGCAGTCAATTGCCAATCTTCTATATTCATCCGCAAGAGATGCAAGATTCTTTGTAAGCGCACTTTTAGTCCGTGTATGCTGACGATGTTGATGGGTGTGGTTCTCCTCTTCCATATGATTTGGTACTTTTAGGGATGTTTGCCCAAACCTATGTTATTGTGTAGGATGGACACCATGTAAGCTGTTTCAGAACAATGCAAGTTCCTATGACATTTAACGGTAATATACTTGCAAGACTAACATATTTTACAAAAAATCTGATTTTTAAAAATATGAATAATAAAATAATGTTAATGAGTGATAAATTGCATGAGACAAACTATTCATTAATTACAAAATGTAGAGCAGGGTGAATATGCCATAGTTACATTCAAATAGGTTGAATAATCTATTTCACTTAGTTTTACTGATTCTTGGTTTGCCCCTATCAGGTAACCAGAATCTAGAGACAGGAGTTGATTATGACAATTTGGAGATAAGATATGACATATGCAGCTGAGCGGCGCAAACTCAAAAGTTTACTAGAGGATTAGCCTTCTTCAATTATCAGAATGCATTTATTTGTTCAAAAATAAGACTAAATAAGACTAGTAGTTGAATTGGTTATGGCTTTATTTAGTTTTTGATTAACTTATTCAGTCCTTTTGAATTAGGCATTTAATTTAAGGATTAGTTTCATTTTTATTAAATGTTTCCTATTTGATTTATGCTGTGGAATGTGATATGTGTTTACTCATGAAGCGGAATTCATGGGCCCTGGATTTCAGGTTGTGACAGTGGACATGCCACAATTATTTGGGAGGTCGGAGTCGGAGCAATCTTTTAAAAATGGGACTCGGGCCAACTTCGTTACCCTTTGGACCAATTTGCACTGTAGTTCCAAATAACCTTTCAAAAAATATTAACAATAAAAAAAAGGAAAAAAAGAAATTATTGTTCTAGGAATCTAGAATTTTAAGACAATTGTATTTTATTTAATAATAATGGATTTAAGTAGCTATAGGCACTCACTTATACATTTCATTGAGTTGGATGAATATTACCTCTAATCATGCTTAGATCTTTCAAAGAAAATTATGGGTTTTTTTTTTTTTTTAATCTTCCATAATCAGTGCAAGACATCCCTAAGAGTCTCATTTAGCTTCTCATCATAGAAAAATTTGGGAGTCAGCCAAGTATTGTGCTAAGGGCCCAAAGACTATAGAACTTGGTTAACTAGAAGACTCGGAGTCATGGTTTAAAAAATCAGTCGAGTTTGAGTCAACTCGGACTTGGCGCTGTCTAGGTCGGGTCATAATATATATAGAAGCCAACAACTGGTGCAAAGCTGCCATCGTCTTTGTTTTCTCAATCCCATTGTTAGCGGCAGATAGGTTGTGGGTTTTTTATGGCCTAGGAGGTGGGCTTTTTTCCTGACCTGGGATGTCGGTTTCTCTTTTCTCTTCTTTTTAATTCCCGTTTCCTGGTGATGTGGCATCTGTGCTGACAGTGCCCTGAAACAGGAACTCCATACTTTGCTGTATTTTTGTTATATTGTCTGTCTATAATAGACCAAATCTTGCCTTACCAAAAAAAAAAAAAAATCTAAAATCCTGGACATGGGATAGTCTCATCCAATCCATAACATGAAATATCATATTTAATAGTAATATTTTAATGATCCTTTCCATCTTTAGAACATTTCTAAGCTAAAGAAATTATCACTATTTTATTTCATTTCTAAAATTTCACAAATGAAAGAGAAAAGGAAAAGAACTTTACAAAATCATAACCTTGGCACAACAGGATATGCTATGATAGTAGGCTAAAAGTATCTGTGCAAGACCTTACACTAGTAGCAGTCAAGGTTTAAAAAAGCATTTTGTTGGGGATATCGGTCAGCAGCCAAAACAATTAGTAGCAGTTGTGGAAATATGTATCAACATGGCGGTGTGAATTGAAAATGAGGTAAAAAAGATTAAAAAAAAAATTCTAAAAAATTCAGAATAATAGATGTTAGAATTTAATGTTTTTCTTATGAGTAACTAAGATGGTCGGGACCCCTCATAAAATAATGGTATTGTACTGTTATATTGTAATATCCCATACCACGTGGGGAATTGGGATGGGAAACAATTAGTAAAAGGGCATGGGTGGGACCCTTAGACCTTGGCTGTTGTATAAATTAGTTGTTTATGTAAAGTAATAGACCCACAGGACCCACAGGTCAGCTCAACCTAATGGGTCAGTTTGACCCATGTATTGGGTCAGCCTTGTATGAGTTGTAAACAGATTAGATAGATATTAGTTGCCTTAGTTAAGGCTGTAATTGTGTAATCAGATCTCTAATGAGATCCTCTAATCTAGGCTTTTGTGTATATATATGTATCATTCGTCCATTGATTGAATACAGAAAAACCATTACAGCTTCTCTCTCTCTCGTGTATGTTCTGTAACATCTCTGGCTTGGTTCAAGTATATTCTACATGGTATCAGAGCCTTAGAGCACTGATCGTCTATCCATTCCAGCATAGGAGAAGACCTGTGACGGTTCTGATTGCTTGTAAAAGCACTGTATCGGCTGTGATCAAAGGTGGCCCACCTATTGATCACCCACTGCCCAGAGAAATCCTCCCATCCTGGTCGACCATCATTCCTGGGAATTATACACATTTTTTCCAGATTTCTTGATCATCTGAGGTAGGCAATTCTCTCTGCTTTGTACTTCTCCCGTTTGTGCACATAGTTTTCATCACGACCGTCCAATTTTTTGGTATCTCAAGCTTTTATCAAAATTCCACTTGGAGGTGCTTCGGATTTTTGATACAGAGATCACTGTGTGATCTGATCTTCATCTTGATCATCCAGTGGGGTCCACAGAGCAAATCTGTGCCCCAAATCAAGGACGCCTGGGCAATTTTTTTTGGTCTTTTGGACTGGTTTTGATCTGGTTGCTTCCTGTGACTGTATTTCTTCATCTGATCATTCAGCGGGACCCATAGCACTCATCTGTGATCTATTTCAAGTGCCCTGGACTTATTTATTTACATTTATTCAAGATCTGTTTTGTTCCTGTGGTTGGATTTCAATTCTGTTTTGGATTTGGGACTGGATTTCACATATATTCAGTCTGTGATCACTGTGTCTTGCTCAAATGTCTTCTGATAGAACTGTAACGGGTATTACTATTATACTTGATGGCTCAAATTATCCATATTGGTCCCATCTCATGCAAAATTTCCTCAAGGTCAAAAATTATGGAAATATGTTGCTCAGCAGATCCCTCCACCAGATAGTAAGGATGCTAAGTTTGAGGAATGGGAAGCTTCCATCGGGAAAATTAATTCTTGGATTGCCAATTCAGTCAATCCATCTATTGGGAATCAATTGGCTAAATTCAATTATCCTAAGGACGCTTGGGATCATTTAGCAAGGTTATACACTCAGTCTAATGCTGCTCGAAGGTATCAGTTAGAATGGGACATTAAAAATGCAGATCAAGGAAATGACTCCATTCATGATTTCTTCATCAAAATGACTGCCTTATGGGACCAACTGGCTCTAATGGAACCCAACTTTAAAACAACTGAAGATGCTCACACTTTTGAAGTCTATCGGCAGCAGACTCGTCTTGTTCAAATTCTTATGGCCCTCCGCCCTGATTTTGAACATGTTCGCGGTCAATTATTACATCGGTCACCACTACCTTTTGTGGATACGGCACTCTCGGAACTTTTGGCAGAGGAACAAACTCAGCTTTCTCTTACAAGGAAGAAACATGTGGAACCCACACATGTGCTGTCAGCAAATGTTAGTACCCCAAGGAATGATCGCTCATTTCCTTCTGGTACCAATGACTTTTGCAATTATTGTAAGAAAGGGCACTGGAAACGGGATTGTCCTACCAGACCCCCAAGGCCAACAGATAAGAACAAACCCTCTGGTCAGCAGCCCAATCGTGGTCCCATGCAATCTTATCAACAGCGACCATATGCAGCAAAGTTGCTGAAGATGATAGTTTTCTGCCTCCGCAACTGGATCTTACATCTCAGATTCAAGCTATGGTTGATGAGCGCATGCAACAGTTGTTTCTGGCTTCCTCCACTGGTTCTGCCTCTCAGATGGTCACTACACCCTCAGCCTCTGGTTCTGCCATGACCATTTCTGGTCCGTCAGGTACTCTTGATTCTACATGGATCTTTGATTCTGGTGCATCCTATCATATGACAAATGATGTTTCCATACTTCATAATTGTCATACTCCTGCTAGCTCTCTCACCATCCATACAGCTGATGCCACTCCTCTACCAGTCTCTCTTATTGGCTCTGTTTCAAATAAGTTGATCTCTCTCACTAATGTTTTGTGTGTTCCTCACCTGTCTATCAACTTAATCTCTGTTAGTCAATTGACTTCGTCTGGATTTCTTGTCTCATTTTCTTCTACTGGCTGTTCTGTGCAGGATCCGCGCACCGGGAGACAGATTGGGACCGGCCTTAGGTCAGGAGGACTCTACTATCTCCACTCACTGCATCTTCCATCTTCCAGCATTTCACCTGCCGCACTCGTTTCATCTACATCACCCTTTGCCCTTTGACACTCTCGTTTAGGACATTTATCTTTAAATAAAATGAAGCTTTTATTTACTAGTGGTGTATTTGGAAATATTTCTGTATCAGACATTTCTACCTGTTTTGGTTGCCAATTTGGTAAACAACATGCTTTACCTTACAATAAAAGCACTTCTTTTACAAATGCTCCTTTTGCTTTGGTACATTCTGATGTCTGGGGACCTGCCTCTCAGCCAACAAAAGGTGGTTCCATTTATTATGTGCTGTTTATTGATGATTTCACTAGATATACTTGGTTGTATTTAATGAAAAATCGTTCTGAGTTATACAACATCTACACTGCTTTCTCCACCATGGTTTCCACTCAATTTAACACGAGGATTAAAATATTCAGGTCTGACTCCGGGGGAGAATACATGTCCCACAAATTCCGTTCTTACCTGACCAGTCAAGGAACTCTAGCTCAATTATCATGTCCTGCCACACCACAGCAAAATGGTGTAGCAGAACGGAAACACAGACATATCCTAGAAACTGCTAGATCCTTGATTTATTCCTCACATGTTCCTTTGCAATTTTGGGGGGAAGCAGCCCTGACTGCAATCTATCTGATTAACAGAACACCATCCTCTATATTATCTGGCACATCTCCCTATGAAAAATTGTTCTCCTGTAAACCTGACTTGTCCTATCTCAAAGTTTTTGGTTGCACCTGTTTTGTTCTGTTACATGATAACGAGAGAACCAAACTTTCCCCAAAATCCACTGTCTGTGTCTTTTTAGGGTATGGCATCGAACAGAAAGGCTATCGATGCTATGATCCTAAAACCAATAGGTTACGGGTCTCTCGTAATGTCACCTTCTTGGAACACATACCTTTCTATTCATTACCTACCCAATCCTCTTCTCCTGCGCAACCTACAGTCTATCCTCTTGATCCCTTTCCAGACCTGTTTCCTTCCGATACCCCTTCTACTCCACCCCTGCAGGTATATCATCGCCGGCCCAAACCTCCGTCTGTTCCTTCGGAATCTGCAGCCCCACCTCCTCCTACTGATCATGGGCCTATCTCCTCTGCTCCAGATGTGCAGGATCCTCCTCAAACTCGAAGGTATCCAGTGCGCACCAGAATCCCTCCCTCTAGATTTGGCTTTGTTTGTACTGATCATTTTTCTCCATCATATAAGTCCTTCCTTGCAGCAATTCATACCTTGGCAGAACCACAATCCTATAAGGAGGCCATTGCTCATCCGCACTGGAGGTCTGCCATCGCAGAAGAACTTGCAGCTTTGCAGAAAACTCAAACATGGGATCTTGTTCCTCTTCCCCCTGGGAAACGGGCCATCGGCTGCAAATGGATATTTAAGATCAAGACCAAATCTGATGGATCTGTTGATCGATACAAAGCTCGCTTGGTTGCAAAGGGCTACACACAAGAATATGGGGTCGATTATGAGGAGACTTTTGCTCCAGTTGCTAAGATGACAACTGTTCGTACTTTTATCTATGTTGCCGCTGCTAGGCATTGGCCACTCTATCAGCTTGATGTCAAGAATGCATTTTTGAATGGATTTCTTCAGGAAGAAATATATATGCATCCTCCTCCAGGCGTCGTGAGACCTCCTCATTCTGTGTGTTGACTCAAACGTGCTTTATATGGACTCAAACAAGCCCCTCGTGCTTGGTTTGAACGGTTTAGCACCAGCATTATCAGCATTGGGTTTTCTCAGAGTACTCATGATTCCGCTCTCTTCACTCGCTACTCACGATCTGGCTGTGTTTTCCTGTTACTCTATGTCGATGATATGATTATCACTGGCAATGATGCTACTGGTATTTTATCCTTGAAGAATTTTCTTCATCGACAGTTTGAGATGAAAGATTTGGGCCATCTGCGTTACTTTCTGGGCATTAAGGTTGCCTACTCTCCCGAAGGATATCTTTTGTCGCAAACAAAATACTGCAATGAAGTTCTCCAAAGAGCTGGCCTCACAGATCTTAAGCATGTCTCTACTCCTATTGAACATAATTTGAAGCTTCGAACTACTGATGGAGATCTTCTTTCTGATCCGACTCGCTATCGTGAGGTGGTCGGTTGCTTGGTTTATCTTACCATTACCAGACCAGATATTGCCTATGCGGTACATGTGGTAAGCCAATTTGTTGCGCAACCCACTCATCTTCATTGGGCTGCTGTACTGCGTATATTGAGATACTTACAAGGAAGTACCAACCGCGCCCTCCTTTTTTCCTCCAGTCCGAATCTGACTCTGCGTTGCTATTCTGATTCCGATTGGGCAGGCGATGTCAATGACCGTCGCTCTACAACAGGCTTCTCTATTTTTCTTGGCTCCTCTCTCATCTCTTGGAAGAGCAAGAAACAAGAAGTTGTATCACGGTCATCCACTGAAGCTGAATATCGTGCTATATCTCACACTACTGCTGAAATCATTTGGCTTCGCTGGTTACTTAGAGATTTAGGAGTTCTAGTTCCTAAATCTACCCCTCTCTATACGGACAGTGAAAGTGCACGGAAACTGGCAACAAATGATGTCTTCCATGAACGATCCAAACATCTTGAAGTTGACTGTCATTTCATTCGTCAACATGTTCGGAGTGATACTATAAAGCTCTTCCAGATTTCATCAGCGGCTCAAATAACAGATTTTTTCACCAAAAGTCACTCAGCATCTCGTTTTTCGGAGCTAGTTTCCAAGCTCTCGATGGTCACATTCTCCCATCCAAAGCTTGAGAGGGGGTGTAAAGTAATAGACCCACAGGACCCACAGGTCAGCTCAACCTAATGGGTCAGTTTGACCCATGTATTGGGTCAGCCTTGTATGAGTTGTAAACAGATTAGATAGATATTAGTTGCCTTAGTTAAGGCTGTAATTGTGTAATCAGATCTCTAATGAGATCCTCTAATCTAGGCTTTTGTGTATATATATGTATCATTCGTCCATTGATTGAATACAGAAAAACCATTACAGCTTCTCTCTCTCTCGTGTATGTTCTGTAACATCTCTGGCTTGGTTCAAGTATATTCTACAGTTTAATCCTTAATGGATTAGAAGAAGCCACGTGGGTTAATCTTAGGATTAGAAGAAGACTTGTACATCAACTTGACTTAGTGGCTTACATGAGTTGTATTTTGAGGAGAGCTCTAAGTTCTGTGTAAAGGACTCTACATTCACCTATCGTGCATTATAAATAAGCAACCATCGACCCTAGTAGTATCATTCAATCTTCTCCTTCTTTCCTTTGAGAGAAAATCTGAGGAGGGTCTTGTGGCTGAAACTCAGGAGAAGAAGGCAATCAGTGAAGGAGCGATTAGCGGATGTCCTATTCGCGCCCTCACATCGCGAACGCAATGATCACATACCGGAGGTGCGTGGATCTTCCTAAATACCCTAGATGATTTATTTAGATGACCGTCAATAGTGATGTGATTTTTCTGTAACCATGGAGTAGACATAAAATCTGTTTGAGTCGAGGGAATCATGTATGAATGGCTGTTAGAATGTTACAATTGATATGGAGTGCGAATTCATGAACACCCATCGAATGGATGTGAAATTGGTGAAAACAGAGGCCTGGCATTAATGGAACATATTGACATTGAGGGATTGTGGGACCCTGTGGCCCACCAGGTGGAAGATCTGGTCCAGAGATCTGAAGGGGGACCCTTGGGTGACCCTTAGGGTGGATGACCCATGAAGAGTGGGACCCATCTGGGCCATCATCCAGTTGATTGAGTAAAGACAGCGGCAGTTTTTGCACAAATCTGGTGGACTGTCGACAGCCCTTGTAGGATCTTAGGGTTGACTTGATGAGTAATCAGAACCCCACATCTGATCAGGGGCCCAGGGGCGACCTTGGTAGGGGTGGACCCATGAGTAGTTGACCCCATCTGACCTGTAATCAATCAGATAAAGGGCTGCAGGCGTGAGTCGTGTAAAGATCAACAGATCCTTGTATTGAAGAAGATGAAGAATAAGAGAGAGAGAGTGGAGAGATTGTGGAATTTGTCGTATCCCAAAGGGGGGATCGACTGTTGCTCTTTATACACAGAGTATTGCTCATTACAGCCTATGATTGATCCTAATTACATGCGTATATAAGTAAAAAAAGGAAAGAATATAAAATTGATTGGATATCATACAACTATACAATGTTGACCAAATCTAAGAGATCCCACACGTGGGTTTGAATCTTTGGGCCTCTTAGTCATGGGCCTTGAGAGATGGGCCTGCTTCTTTGTTTGTGTTTCTACACTCTCCCTCAAACTGATGCAGTGGTTTGCCAAGAAGCATCAATTTGGAAAGAATGGAATCATGACGATCGCGGGGCAAGCCCTTGGTGAACACATCTGCCAGTTGTTCAAATGAAGAGATATAGGGTAGACTGATATCTTCACAGACAAAGTACTGATGGATAAAGTGACGGTCAATTTTAATGTGCTTAGTGCGCTCATGGAAAACAATATTCTTTGCAATTCGAATAGCACTTGTGTTATCTCCATACAACGGTGTAGGGTCTTTGGTGAGGATGCTGAATTCTCGAAGAAGGCGACGCAACCATATGACTTCGCTGCAGGCAGAAGACAGAGAAGGACCCAAGGACATGCACCATCCGGTCATCGAGCGAGGAGTGTCGGGACATCCAGCCCAATCGGCATCAGCATATGCTGTCAATTGTAATGAAGAGGTGGAAGGGTAAAATAAACCACGATCCCGAGTACCCTTTACATATTGGAGAATTCGATAAATAGCTTGAAGATGTGGTTTATGAGGATGGCCTATAAACTGGCTAACAGTCTGCACAACATGTGATATATCGGGCCGCGTCATGGTTAAGTAGAGCAGGCTACCAACCAAATGACGAAATATGGTAGGAACTGGGAGAGGATGCCATATACCAACCCAAAAGCTTAAGCTCTTAGGTGGAAGGCCCTTGAAGCCTTGCCAAAGGCATTACTTAGGCGATGTGGTTTGTGGGGCTTCACATTACCAACACTCCCCCTCACGAGCAAGCCCAACAGATTTCATGGACGGGCCTGCCACGTGGGCTACACAAGAACGAGGGGATCGGAACCCGCTCTGATACCATGCAATGATCAACAGATCCTTGTATTGAAGAAGGAGAGAGAGAGAGAGAGAGAGAGAGAGAGAGAGAGAGAGAGAGAGAGAGAGAGAGAGAGAGAGAGAGAGAGAGAGAGAGAGAGAGAGAGATTGTGGAATTTGTCGTATCCTAAAGGGGGGACCGACTGTTGCTCTTTATACACAAAGTATTGCTCATGTTGGTAAAGTAAAGCCCCACATCCCACATCGCCTAAGTAATGCCTTTGGCAAGGCTTCATATATACCTGTTTGGGCCTTCTACCTAAGAGCTTAAGGCGATGTGGGATGCGGGGCTTTACTTTACCAACAAGTTGCATGTATTTATCGACAAAAACTGTTTGGGAAACCTTATGATGAATCAGATCTAGAGATAATTGAACATACCCCCAGGGAAACCCTAAGGACCAAGGCATCTGGGTTTTGGACCAGTGGGACTCACTGTCCAATATACTCAAAGAGTCCCAGGCATGAGTAATTACAGGAACTTGGCATGAAGTTGTCTTGATCTGTGGGCCATAGAGAGGGGTCTGATGATGGATCAGCTCCATCAGTTTGAGGGTTTACCCTTAGGCGACCGTGAGCTTGAGGTCTGATCTGGAATTGCTCAAGTAGGACCCACTAGATTTTACATCAAGGTGTTACAGGTGTGAAACACTTGTATCTCTAGGTTGTGTGTGTAAATGTGGTCTGGGTGGACTCTATGAAAGGGGATAACCCTGGGCTTTGTATGTGATTGACATCTAATCTTCCTATTTAGATTAACCAAGGCCTTATGTGGATTATAATTAATTATGTGGACTGTTGCATTGGAATTTTAGTGTAATATTCTACTCATGACTGGAAGTGGGGCAGCAACAAGTAAATTGTGTAGGGGGCTGGGCCCACAATGCTGATTATATAGATTATTAATAATGCTGAGTTATGGTTGATGTGTGATTGTGAGATATTGTGCACTGGATCCCAGACATGGGATGTTGGACTTGGTGTTCGGATAATTGATGGCTTCTGGCCATGGTGGCCGTTGTATTGGCTGGTCCTTGGTGGACGGGAATGATGAGATAAGGCCATGGTGGCCGGTAGACGTGTATAATTAGCCTTGGTGGTGTGGTAAGGTGCATGGGGCACGAGTATGTAATTGAAGGGGCTTTTAATAGTACTTGAATTGTTAATTGAAATTTGTACGTTTATGTGATACTATGTGTTGTGTTGTTAATTAGGAAAATTCATTCACCAGTATTACTGATGTTGTGTTGCCCCTTCAGGTAATCACGTTGCGGGTGGGCCAGAGCAGAATGACGTTCAGCACGTAGATTTCGGCATGCGTGGCTGAAGAGAGAGAACTGAAAAAGTTCAAATAGTTGATAGAGGGATTAGCCCTTGTTTAGGGAATTTTATTCAATGTTTTAGGTCATATTTGAATTGAGTCAGAATATGGAAATTTGATTATTCAGAGATTATTGATATTGTTTGACTTTTATAATTTAATTAGAGCTATATTTTTGAACTAAATGCCTGATTCCTTGTGGAAGTTATTTGATGAATGCGTGGTGAATATTGCTAAATAATCACGATCCAGAATCCGACAAGGCCCCGGAATTTGGGTCGTGACATATATGATTATAAAATAACAATATTGATCTATTTGTCCACGATATATTCATGTTGGTTAGCTATCAAGTTAGAAACTAATTAAATGCTAATAATCAAATAGTGTCATCAAGATTTCATCACTGTAATCCATTTCTAAATTCTAAATTCATATAATCAATTTAGCATAGCTACATGACACACATCATATATAAAGTAGTGTTTAAATAAAGTAAACTTTACAATTCAAACACAAATGACTACAACTTGTATCAATGAAACATGTGTTTTTTGTAGAAACTTGGAAAACAAAGATCTAAAAGTTAGAATGTATTTGGATATGATTTGGTACGCCCACTAAAGTAAACTTTACAATTCAAACACAAATGACTACATCTTTTATCAATGAAACATGTGTTTTTTGTTGAAACTTGGAAAACAAAGATCTACAAGTTAGAATGTATTTGGATATGATTTGGTACGCCCACTTTGAGAAAAACCAATTTTTTTTTAAAAGAAATTCTCCAAAATTTTGAAAAAAAAAAAAAAAAAAAGAGAGCTCAAAACCATTTGGGATTGATCTATGAGAAACATAGATCTACAAGTAAGAATGCCTTAAGATGTGATTTGCATCGGAATCCCCTCGGTGCCCACAATCTCCTATGGACCATCGACGTCTCCGCTTTGTCGCCAACTATCCCATCATCAGTGTCATACCAAAAACTTCATCACCACCATCTTTTGACATTGATGCCAAAGCGCTCTGCTGCTTACACTATTCAGACGAGATGTGGCCAATCTCAATGCACTTGTAGCAACAGATGTTTTATTGCCCCATTTGGCCGGCTACCTCGTCATTGCGATTCTTCGATCCGGGCTCTTAGAATGGTGTGAAGGGTCCAAGGCCCATATGATTAGCAATGGCAGGCCTTAGACTGTTGGAGAAATGGGTCACCAACTACAACTCATTCAAGTCCTTATGCATGGCGATTTGGTGAAACTCTTCCGTGTATTCTTCAATTGTTCAGTCCCCTTGTCAGAAATGTTGTGGTCAATGGAATAAGGGCTGCACATAATTGATAGAAAGGAGGGCTTCACACATTAGGGACTTCATCTTCTCCCATGATGTCAACTTGCGCTTCGCGCACCTCTCTCTTGTTGCCTTAGCCTGCGCCCACCAAGCCAAAGTTCAGCCTCGCAATCGCATGGCCACTAGCTTGACCTTGCGCTCGTCAGGGATCTCTTGATATTTGAAGTCGGCTCCATGGCTTCAATCCACACCATGAAGTCATCTCCATGGAAGCGATGTGATCAAAATAACGGCTGCGGCAGGCAGGCAATGACCAAAATACTACATAGCGGGCGAAACGTAGCGGTGTAAATTTTTTAAATCTTGTCTAGCAACCAATCTAGTGTTTTTTTAGTGATTTGAAACCATATTGAGGGTAGAGATAGCATTAGGAAAGTCTATTAAGGAGAAGAAATACAAAAAAAAAAAAAAAAAAAAAAACAGTGTTTTAAATTAAAATTGCTCTGCTCTTACTAGGTTTTAGACCGTAGTGCCACTATATTCAAAATAGCGTATCGGCCTCAATCGCTACAGCCGATAATGCGGCCGCTACATAGCTATTTTGAACCATGCTGGCATCTCAATCTTAAATTGTCTCCCAGGATTCTTGTCTCCTTCGCCTACAATGATCACCACGTGGGATTCGCCAATGAAAGGGATTGACGATTTGACGTCACTTCTATCGGAATCATCCTCTTAACTTGGATTCATAGGTTGCCTATTTGTTGCTAGATCTGCGAGCTATCAACATCGATGTACCCATACAAATCCTCTTATCACACACCCGCACCACAACCTATGCCTCTCCCACTATAGAAGGTGTTGGCGACGACAGCGGGCAGGAGCAGTAGCTCTGATACCGCCTTACGTAGTAAAGGGTATCAGCAGATCCCATAGGCAGCAACCAGTTGCTGTAGGATTGCTGTAATAAACAATATTTGGACTATTCTTCACTCATCATCATCATCATCATCAAAGCCTTGTCCCACCTATGTTGGGGTATGACTATTATTCCCTATGGAAGCAAAATACAAGAATCTCAAATGGAATGAATGCTCGCATTACCAATTTCCATGAAACATATTACATGTAATAAAGGAAAGAGAAGAAGGTTTATAGAAGAGTAAGACAAAAAAAAAAGGCTTAAAAAGCCTTTTATTCCAAGACTATGAACATAGACTGTGCACCTTTGTGATACAGTCGACTGATACACGTTATAAAGACTAAGAACATTGAAAATCAATCATCCTCGTCACACCACGATTACTAATGAATTCAATTGGACAACTAAATGGGGAGAAAAAAAAAAGTCAATTTCTAGAAAATTCTACTGGCTAGAACATCCAGACCAGTCTGGACATTTTCAGCTATGGGACCCAAATGTCCCACATATTGTGATGGTGGGCCACACTATTTGCATGCCAACCCCTGCGACCAACAGGTCGAGGACCAAAGTGGGTTCGCATCAATTGGGATCAAGGCCCAAAAGACACTATACATCCTGCCTATTTGCTGATTTGAGTTCAGAAATTTTAGAATTACAAGGACCACCCCATTGTCTATGGAAATATTAAAACAGCCCCTGAATATTGTGATTTCTGCAATTCTTGAGCTTATTGGGTTCCTTAATTCAACTAAACTCCTCACATGTGGGTCTAGAACCCATGTACTTGATCATACGCCTCCAAATACGCTACAGCTTGTTCAAAAATGTGATCTTCAGTCATATTCTAAGAAGCACGGACACGGACACGGGACAAGGACACACCACGACACGGACACGCCGACACGGCATTTCTCAAAAAAGTAGGACACGGACACGTTCGGGACACGTTAATAATTAATAATAATAATAATAATAATAATAATAATATATCTAATCATATATTAAAAGATGCTATCATTTTAACTTTGTAATCAATTTAGCAATCAAATAAGTTATGACCTTTTACAAACAGCCCCCTTTTCTTTTCATTTTTTACTCTAATTTTATTATTTTAACTTTGTAATCAATTTAGCAAACAAATAAGTTATGACCTTTTACAAACAGCCCCCTTTTCTTTTCATTTTTTACTCTAATTTTATTATTATTTTTCCAATTAAAAGAGGCCAGCGTGTCCCCAGCGTGTCCGAAATATTAAAAATAAAAAAACTAATCAGGACACTCTTTTGGGCGTGTCCGACACGTGTCGGAGTGTGTCCGTGTCCGACATGTGTCAGACACCGACACTCTGGCCCCGGAGAAGTGTCCGTGCTTCCTAGGTCATATTTGTGCCATCCACTTCACTACCAAGTTCAAGCAAGATAATGGAACTATGAAGTAAAGAAGGCGACACATCAGAAGTGTATTAATTATTTTACATAATTACAAAGAGTGCTACAAAATGGTTGGAAATAAATGATGGTAAAATTAATGAGGCCATTGGAAAACCTTCATAAATGGCTGATTTTAAGGGGCCCATTGGCCAACACCGGGTACTTAAAAGGCCAAAAGGCCTGTGTCTTATTTTGAAAGCAGCAGAGAGGGTCCTGGTGCTGAAGTTGTAAAGCCGTAGAGGATCACCCATTATTATAACCGTCTGGGTTCCTCTAGATAGTAGTGGATCTGGATTCCCCTCGAGATAACCCAATACAAAAAATTTGGTAGCTGGGTCCTTATTGTCTTTTAAGAAACAGTACTTTGATTCAGTCAAAACATCTAAGAAACAGACACAGTAGTGTTATAAATGGTGATCTGTAAAAAACCAAAAACTGGAGGTGGTTTAAACAACAGAGAAAGCAGGTGGTAGTATTCAACTTTCCCTAAATGATAGTTCCCTTAGATATTAAATGCTTACCTTTCAATAGAATCTGCCACATATTCCAAAGAATCACTCATGGATGCAAGCAAAATGAGCTTGTGATCATCACGAATCAGATTCTCCTGCACAAACAATGGAACAAAAGCACTTCAATTATTTAGTTCAAAGCATTGCTCTATAACACGGTCAGAAATTTTTTTTTTAAGTCAACAAACATTATAACACATAAATGCTGCAACCACCTGTGTTAATAATTATCACTCATACCCACTTAAGGAAAAGGTTGATGGCCCACCAAGGGGAAGGGGTAGGCTAAAGAGGACGTGGATGGAGGTTAAAAAATATATGTGAAGAATTGCAACTTATCTGGGTATTTGGCTCAAGATAGATCGGAATGGAGAAATAGAATTCATGAAGCTGACCCCAACATAGTTGGGACAAGGCTTTGATGATGATGATGGCGACCCAGTTATGGAAAAATTATGAAAAATGGAAACTGCTACCAGAATACTATTATTTGAGATTTAAAAAAAAAAACTATTATTTGAGATGATATGGAATACATAATTGGATCCTCTGCTAAATAAATTGAAGAAAGCTTTTACAAGAAACAGGTACCTGCTTGATAGGACGCAAATTCAGCAGTAGATCGCTCATTTCTGTTTCCACCTCAACAGCTTTGGCATCCACATCACTACTTTCCAGATTTGGCAGGCCCAGTGAATTAGGTAAACAAGCACTAGCAGGATCATTTCGCATCAAGCTCTCAATATCATGCCTTCCAATAAGCATATAACTCTGCTTCTCCAGAACAGCCTAGGTAGGAAAAAAAAAAAAAGATAGATCATCCTGTCACCTAATGATAGCCCTTCATAAGAATACCAATTTCCTTTATACACATCAGAAAACTTGAATGATTT
Source organism: Litsea cubeba (assembly GCA_012931725.1). NCBI lineage: Eukaryota > Viridiplantae > Streptophyta > Magnoliopsida > Laurales > Lauraceae > Litsea > Litsea cubeba. The sequence continues at coordinate 15,033,244 of CM022951.1, forward strand.
GTAAGAATACATACAAGAAAGGGAAACAATCCAACTCCCTAACACTCACTACCAACAATGAATTGGCACAAGCCCCTATCTAACATTGTTACTCACCGTTGGATTGAAATCCTAAAACAAATGATGCTTTCTAAAACTATTAAACGTGAGGGCTATGGATCAAGGGGTTAGGATGATCTAACGAAGTTGAGATTTTGCACGCATGTAGGTCCATCCAGATCTTTTGATCCCCAAGTTTGCCATGATTTGCGTGGCCCCAGATGGGCCCCACAAGGGAGTCCACACAGAGGGTCAATGAGACATCCACATCAGCACGCCATACATAGCGCACCTCATTGTGGGACCCAATTAGGGATGGGGACTGTTGGATAGAAAGTTCTTAATGTTTCCTACCTCTCTGCAAAGTTGAGTCCCATTATATCATCCTAACCCCTTGATTGAATAGTTTATATTAAAAAAAAAGTCGCTCAATCCATCAGTCCAATACATTTGGATCAGTGCAAAACCAAGGGAGGTCCATGTGGGCAGTCCACTTAGATGGATCACCATGTGGGCCCCACTAGGGTCGTTGTGGGGCCCACCAGGAGGCCCACATGGGGTTGGGGCTGTGGGGTATTTGAATATGGGTGGGCCTTACTGGTTTATGGTGATGGGGCTCACATGATCACCCTAACCCGTTTATCAACGACACACAAACTTTCACTGTAAAAGATGGGTGCACAAGTGATCCAACGGTCCAATCTATTCGGATGGGTGCTAATACTCTAGTAACTTATCTCCACTCCCCCAACCTTGCAAGAATCCTATTTGCTACATCTGACTCAAAACCAGCATTTTGTTCTAGAATTTCTCAAGAAAATGAAATCTACCACACTATGGTTACTAAGCCATTTTCAATTTCACCAACAGATTCTCTACTCACCAGTGCACTAAACTTGAACTCAAAATGTTCTAACTATGATATGCTACTTTTCAGTCCTTATTCTTGAATGACTTTCTACAAAGTTCTGCCTCTTCATATATTTTGCTTTTTATCTGACTCATTAGTACCACATCAACTTTGAACATCATACATGATTGGACTTCATCTTGGATATCTGTTTTTATGTTACCAACAATCAAGGCTAAAAGCGAACACTTATTGCCATCTAACTCCATCTATGAACATCATACCATGGGACTTCCATGACACCCTATCAAATTGGCCAGTTCAAGACTCCAATTCGTCAGCTTTGATGCCAATAACCCAGTCTTTGTAACATTCAATTTTCAACAGACTCTTCTTCAAAGCACCTCAACAATGCCTTGATGTTCATAACGTCTTTTTTATTTTTATGAAAGTAAAATTTTATTAAGGCAAAAGGCGCCCAAAAACTTGATTATCTTGTAGCTCATCGGATATGGCTCTTTAAGGGATGAGTGCTGTGAGATGAAGTATTTCCCAACAGCGTGTTCCCCCTTTCTTCCTACGGTAGCTAAGAAGCATTAGTTAGATATGTTTCCAGTCTGAAGGGAGCTTAGAGGGAAGTGCTTTCTAGTGGATATGCTTTTTAGGATTTTATTATTTTCTTATGGAATGTCCCTTTATATCTAGCATACGTGAACCCCATTTCCCATAGCTATCTACTAGCCTCTTGCACACTCATTCACCCACCACACACCACACACACACACACACTGTGACACAGTGATAACCTCACTTTGCTGCACATTAGATAATTTAAATTAAAGTAAAAACCCACCTCCATGTATGATGTCCGACATCTTTCATAGGCACGTTCAAGAAATGTCTGCACATACTCTGCAAGGTCACCAGCATATTTGGGCATTGCTTGTGCCCAGCCAAGCACCTAAGGTTATATATAAACTGGCAATGAGGAAGTCTTAAAAATAATTATAATAAACTATATAAAAGAATATTTATATATTCTCAGATCGAAATGCCATAGAACTTTTAATGCTTGGTAAAAAAAATGTCCTTGAAAAGAAATTAAAGTTTACCTCCTTCGCCAAGAAGTCAATGGCCAGAAGACCTTGCAACACAGGACGGCCATTCTCGATTAATGGGGTATAAGTCGGAGTTGGGTGTGCACGAGGCCGAAAAGCAGCAGGACCTGGCAGAATATTTTCATGTAGTTGAAATTTGACGGCTAAGATTAAACAAAAACTTCAATGCCTATATCTGCGGTATATAAATTTTGTAAATGAGCCCAAAATCACAGTATGTCCAACAGTACTGTTTTTTATCCCCTAGCAACATTAAGCAGTATTTTCTGGTCATTCAGAAAAAAATGTGAAACATATTTATTTTTTCACATTATCACCTGAAGATGGTTTATAATAATTTCTTATAAGGATCTAAATACCGTGCTCTCAGAGCAGCCTAGCTTGTCATGATTCATTGGTACCTTGCAAGTGAATATGTGCAAGAAATGAACCGCAAACTTTCAAATATATTATTAGTTGTAACAATGTCACCCTGACAACCTAACATTTTCTGGATATGGTACTGACTAAAACAAGTAACAAGCGAGTTGTGTATACATAGAAAAATCCTGTACAAATCTTACTCAGAACAAACAAGTAATATGCACGTCAATAGTTGTCAAGCAAGAGACAATAGAAATCAATGCAACTTCCGAACAGTATTACCGTGAAAAACCAAGTATAAGCATTTCAATATTTGTATTAGATTTCAAAATAAGAAAACATGCAATATTATTTTATCAACCACAACACAAAATCTAAATTAGAAAGGGAATATTTCAAAAAAGTAAGAAACTTTTGGCCCATTTTCAAAATAGTACATGAACATTTGAATATTTCAAAAAAGTATAAAATTCGACAATTCTTTCAATCAAGTCCTCTCCATAAGTTGTTTTTTTTCTTTGAGAAATGACAAAAATAAGTTTTCCACAATTCTTTCAATCAAGTCCTCTCCATAAGTCTTTTTTGAGAAATGACAAAAATACCCTTCCCTTATGACATGTTTTTGTCTTTTCTGAACCTCTTTCCTCCCTAAAACTGCCCATTTTGATTTTGATGATCACAACCATTTAATGAAGCGAGTTTTTTAGTCATTACGAATACCCTTGTTTAACCATCCATGCATAAAGGTACTTGAAGTGGGCCCCATGACATCATTTGGGTTGGACTTGGTCATTTCTCTTAAATGATTTATTAAAGGAAAATTTTGAAAAATGACAAGGGTATTTTTGTCAAGGTACCTCACTTTTCTCCAAATGCAGTGGAAATATTTGTCAAGAAGAGCAACAATATAAATTTATACAAGTTTCTACAATCCTGCAAGAAACACTTTGAATTTGTTTGGGCTAGTCAACTGCATTGGGCTTCCCTACCTTCCATGGAAGAAGTACTATAAAGTAAGCAGTTCCAATGCCCAGCTACTTTAGAGGCTTTAAGCATGGAAATTGGGCCATAGACAACAAAGGAGTTTTCAAATGTTAAGCTGAATGACATTCTATGGAGTGCAGTTCATCTAAGAGAAGAGGATGGTTCCTTGGTCCCCTTCTCCACCTGATACTGTAAAACTTAATGTGGATAGAGCTTCAAGAAGAATACCAGGACAAGCGGGAATAGAAAGGGTAAAAGGGAGATGCTGTCTATAAAAATTCTAATGAGGTGGAGGTCTTGCAATCTTTAAGACCTATAAGGATCATTTAGGGATCTTTTAGGGTTGGGTGATCACGGAAAGTGACTCAGCCAATTCTCATGGGTATCCACAGTGAGTCAATACCTTGCAAGTTCCAATTTTGTTGTAATGAGATCAAGGTGCTGGCTTCCCATCTTCAGGTGAGGTGGCGTGTTGTCACAAGGTTAGATCATCTAAAAGCATGGGTGGACTGGCATCTCTCATGTAATTGTTTGCATTCTCTGAATCTAATTCTCTTATATCCAGATTTTCTCGTTTTGGAAGCTTTATACTGTGTTATTTCATTTTCTTAAAAAAGCTTTACATGATTAAAAAAATAATAATATATACGGGCCATAGATTAGTATAATATTGACAAAAGAGGCTTGATATTATGGCAATAGCAGCTATGGCAGAGAAATTCATCTAAAAAAGGAGGAACCACTGAACCACTCAACTCATGAATAGGTAAGTTATGTACTTGCCAAAGCAAGTGCCAAAGTCCCAATTATAAATCTGACTGTCGTGGGATATTGAAAACTCACAATTCCAGAAATTCTAGAAATTGCAGAGATAAGAAAAAAGGGACTCGACGAAATCAACGATTATTAACCTCAACTACATGATTCATCCCTAAAAAAAGTTCTCAATCTCATAGGATAAGATGACCGATATGAGGAGAAAAACAAAGAAAAGTGCGCTTTATGGGATAAAATTCTGAAACTAAAAAATTACTGTAGCTGTTACTGTGTGTACTGCAGAATTGACAACCCTATAAAGAGTGAAAAACAATCCTAAAAACACTTAAATAATCCAAACCACTTATCAATCTTCTATAACTAGTTTCCTAACCAATAATAGTTCTAATTACATCAAAACTACTTCAAATAAATCAGAAAAAAAACCAAAACATGAATACTTCAGTGGGAACGTCCAGAGCCTTTTTGTACATTTGGATCTGTGGGGCCAGATGCCCACCATCTGACGAAGTGGACCCCACCAGTATCATACTCTTATAAGCGAGTAAGAGGGGATAGGCCCTTCACGAGTTGGGGTTGTTTTGGCCCATTTGAATGATGCACAAAAAATCCCGTTAGCTGTATTTTACAGCAATTTCCTACCATTTACAGAAAACACTCAGCAGTTATCTTTTTATTGCCACTCTGACGTAAATTTTATCAAACATTTGGGACTATTTGGGGCCCATTTTATCTGAGTTCACTTAGAAAGGTGTCAGTTCCCACAGGCCCAATTACGAGCACCAAATATTTGAAAGCACAATCCATAATTGATCAATGCCAAATATTTGAAATGTGCGAATTGATCAAACACAGCAAGCACAATCAGTTGGCTTTATAATTCATTAAAATGGTGTTATTACACAGCTTAAAAATAACATAGCCCAATGCACGTTTCAGGGATTCTGAAATAGTTTTTACTTGATATAGCTTGCTGGACACATTTTCGATAGTCTACAAATATTGCCGGCAAGAAATGATCCTTCAGAAAGTCTCCACAAAGGCCTGCAGTCCATCATTCCTGTAAATTCAGCGCCCACAATATCAAGTTAACAAGGAATCAAAGGCGCACACAAGGAATAATAAAAATCCATGATTTATAGGTTCACTGATTTGAATAGTGAGTGGAGCACAATCCTTTCGCAACTTGTACATCAGGCTTTAGAAAGTATATATTATAGAATGTGAAAATAAAACGAAAATAATGCAAGTCGCATGAAGTTAACAAAATTTAGTTAAAAATCAATTACTTAGTATGGTAGTTATGACTGTCTGGTACATGTGCAAATGATAAGCATGTATCCAGAAGGTAGTGACCATTCTTTGAATAAAATAGAAATAGAAATAGAAATGTAGTGACACTAGTCTCCATAGAAAGCAAATACGAAGCAAAGAAAGAAAAGAATGTTGGAGTGAAAATGAGGAAAGGGATTGAGTGGATATGCCTTCCACCATTGTAACCCAACAAGGGCCAATTGGGAGCCATCTCCTAGAATATTTCACAATCTTAAGGGCTGTTTCTTTGCACTCATGTACATAAGTAAATGTAGGACATAAGTAACATTTATGTATGGTCACGTTTCTTGCCCTCTTTACCCTTGCATGCATAAATTCAGGTTGTGAAAATGATGTGTACATGAGGCCATTTTCATATGAAAATTTTCACCTAAAGGGGTGAAATGATGCCAGTACAAAATTATCACCTCTTTGGTCGAGAAGGTGCCGGTACAAAAGCCGCCTGAGATACGTGGTATCAAATCCCTCACCGCCTTTTTCTCCCAAACTCCTGTGGGCCCAAATTTAATCCGAATGTTTCAAATTTCCTTATTGACCCATTAACCCCAAAACACTCAGTTTTCTTTTTGCTACATTAAGGACTCGAACACACGCAACTCATGTCCCTAACCAGCTGGGCTACAACTTGGGACAAAATCGTTCAGTTTTCATGTCTTAAACATTCATAGATTTTGAGATATATGAAGATTTTACATATGTAATTCAAACTGTTCCATGTTGCTTATGCAAAGAAGGTGCTTCCAACCAAACATGGTATTGTGTTTCATAATTGTAAGTTGAAACAGACGCAAATTTTGCGTATGTAAATCCAATTTTCATATGCCATGTGTAAAAGACATACGACAGTCTTTCTCGACAAGTTTAGTGATAATTTTGGTAGTTTCACTTGCATAGTTTCCCAAATTAGAGTGGGAAATTGGACATAAGATCCTTCATCTTGCTGTCAAATGGAAGCTTTGACTTGAGGAAAGGAAGGGTCGAACAGTTACAAAGTTTCTGCTGGAAAGTAAATGGAAATTTAGACTGTAAACAGTGTGGGGTTCGTAGAGAGGAATTTCGAGCTGATGGGAGTATCATGCTACGTTATGATGACATTAGATATTGATATTTGACAATGATGTGATGGGCATTTCCTTTTCCTGGCACATGGAAATTCAAAGTTGATGGAGCTTCTAGAGATAATCTAAGACCAGAGAGCATTGCTAGTCTTCTGCAAATGGTAGAATGTACCTCCGAAAATTGAAGATGAATATGACATTTGAGGTTGGTAGAGGAAACAAAGCAGTCACTTGCAATGGGCCTCTACTTCAAAATTCAAACTGAAGCATGGAGTTGTTGCACAAGAATTTATAGAAGTATATTAGATAGATTGCTTGGAACTTAGAATGTTCGCCCTCTATCCAAGTATCCCATTCATCTCCATGTACCCTATGTTGTGAAGGACGACGGCAACTTCATCGGCTTTTTTTTTTTTTTTTTTTCGAGCAGTAACAGAAACATTATATTAAGAAAGAGGGGAAACCAAAACATGTATAAAAGCCTTATACCCAACACCAAAAAGAAAACTATTACATATAAAAAGAAATTAAAGGAACATCCCTCTCCACCCCTTGCTTGGCTAGAGAATCCGCCATGACATCGGCCGACCTCCATACATGCTTAAACTCAACAATGCATTGCTCCTTGAGGGACAGCAAGGAGAGCTCTACATAGTATCATGTTGTCATCAAAAGAATTTTTTCCACAAGTTGAGAATGGGGTTTAAAATAGAAAAAGAAAAGAAAAGAAAAGAAAAGAAAGAAAAGAAAAGGTAATCTATGGTCTAAAACAATACCCAAGCCCAAGAGCATGGTTTGAGAAATTCAGTCAGACAATAATAGAGTTGATTATTCAGGGCCTCAGTCTGTCATTAAGACTACCCTATGTTCAAGAAGAAAAGAAATGACTATGTTGACAGAAGAAAAGAAATGACTGCATAGTCATGCTTTATGTTGATGACATTACTGTCTGGTAGATGATGGAAAAAAATATTGAATCGAAAAATTATCTTTAAAGATTGAAATTAAAAATTCCAGTCCACTTAAAACATTTCTAGAAGATTGAGGTAGATGGGAAGGCTAAGATGACCATGATAATTGATCTAGTCCTCAACCAGTTTATCTGCCAACCTATCTATCTTCTTTTTAATTAAAAAATACACCTTCTCTATTGTTAAAAATCAAAGAAAATAAAACTTCTGAGGATGCGTTTTATATAAGATTATATAAGTTTACTCAGGCAGAAAAGAGAGTGGGACCATTATTTTCATCAGAGCCCACATAACTGGAAGATTCTTGGTATGCAGAATCATGGGAAGACGTTTGGTATTCATGAAGGTAACATGATATCCAGCAGTAGTTAGCTAACTAATTGAAAATAAATTCATTGAAATCTGTGGGACGTGTATAACAGATGAAAGATATAGCAAACCAGAGGATGTACCAGTAACGGTACAAATTTTTGTAGCTATTAAAGTGGTCCCATCAGCTGTTGGAAAGTGATAGGAGTAATTGTATTGTAATAGCTAGTCAATAATGAATCATCAGATATATGGCAAGAAGCACCAGAGTCGGATCAATAGCAAGGAGCTTTTATCTGTAGTGTTGCCAGTAGTGGTGGCAGAGAAGTTCGCTCACTTGAGATGTGAGAAGATTCTGTTGCATTGTTTCATCAATAAGTGATGCAAGAGCTTATGGCCTAGATCCAATGGGCCATGTGATTGATCAGGCCCTTGCTTATTTGGATCGATCAAACTGATCACAAAATCTTTTAATCCAACTTAATTGGTGCTTAATCAAACATAAGGAGTTCAAACAGGAATTTTAATGGGGCTAAATTGGGGTTTCAAATATTTAAATTTAAAGTGGGCCAGAATCAAACACAAGTAAGGCCTCACCATGAAGCATCATTTTACAAGACAATACATGCTTTACAAGTAGGACCCATATCAATCAAAGTATCATCAACAAAGTGGGACCCACCCGAGTGGGATGCCCAATGACTTCAAGAGCAAGTAACCTTCAATAAGAAGATTTCCAATTAACAGTCCAAGAGAAGAGGCTTTCCTTAATTCAAGGAGCATTACAAAGGGAGGAAGTTCAAAGTAAGCAAGTGGAGAAAAAACTCTGCAAAGTATATGCCAACACATCACTAGTTCGAACAACTTCTTTTGGTTTGTTGAGTTGTTCTTTCTATTAGGACTCTTTCATTTAGGATTTTCATATTGCTTTTAGTGCCTTGATGAATGGTGGAAATTAAAAGTAGTCTTTGTGGGTTAAAAGTTTATATATAAGCATTTAGTAAGGATGTTGGAGTGAGGCTTGCTTTTATGATAATTTTCTTCAACAAAATTGCCATTTGTGTGCAATTTCCAGAGTATCTCTGTTAAGTCCATAAATTTGCATCATTTAGGTTATCATTTCAGGTAGAATTATGGACTTAATACGGATAAATGCACCACTTTTTTTACATAAATTCCATCATTTTATGCATTTTCCATTCAAAATTGAGAATTTAGGCCTTTCATACAAATTCCCTGTATTATTAAACTTTTTCATGAATATCCCCAATCTTTCGAAGAATCCTAGTTATATAGGACTCTTCACGGAGTCATCCAGTCGATCAAGACTCTTTAGTACTTCACTGGTTGAGCTAGTTTACGAGGAATGAGAATTGTAGGACCCACAGAACCCTAGGGAGGATTTTGAAGGGTCCTAGTTTCATCAGGACTCTGTTACGGGACCCACTTTCATCAAGACTGTTATGGGGACCCACTTTTAAGGCATACGATCATCTTGGGCCCGCATTACTGAATTGAAGCTGAGAAAGAAGTAAATTGAAGAATTCACCAAGTGGACCCCCCACACACACACGTGAAGGTCGACAAGGGGGTCCACGAATCTTGCACATGTCCAAGAGCCCTAGTTGAAGTGAAAGACCTCTTGTGGGCCTCACCATTCAAGCAGAAGAGATGTCCCACATGGCAGGGTCCACATTAGCTGCAGATTTGAAATAGTTTGAATTATCTCTTCAATAATTCAAAAAAGATAATTCTGGTGGGAGATAAAAGTTAAGGAGTTTTGAATGAGCCACAACTTGATCCCCACCCATTCCTGGATTAAATTCAATGTGCAGATAGAAAGTGCTTTTTCAATTCAAGATTTGAAAGTCAATCCGGTTTTTCTAAAGACAACATATCTTAAAATGGTCATAACTCTCAATCCGAGCGTCGGATCGGCACAATCGACCTACCGTTGGAAAGCTGTTTCAGAGTAGATGTCTGTGGAGCCCAAGATTGTTGCAAATTGGAGCTAAATTGACAAAGTTATGGGGCTGAATAGTTGCAGGTAAATTTTTCGGCGGGATTGCAAATAAAATTTGCACCATTGAAGTATAACTGTTGCACATCCATATGTGGGACCCCATCTGAAGATCAGCTAAGCTGCCACCTAACCTCATCTCCATTCAAGCTAAGAAGGATAAGATCTCCCTCTCATCTTTGGAGATAACCCTAATCCCAAGCTGCAAAAAGGTGTTTAGATACAACGAACTAGGTGGAGCCAAAAACTTTAAAAGGAGGCCACCATGGGAGGCTCGAAGAAATTTTTCTCACCAGCCAAGGACATCGCATTTCTCTCTCCTTCTCTTCTCTACTTCTCTTCCCCCATATTCTGTATTTTCTGAGTTTTTTTAAGGTATTTCTGGAGCCTTGTTTCAGACACTTAGGCATAGAAAGAGAATTTCTGAGAGAATCATTGTAAGGACTTGATGAGTTTAATGAAGATACTCCTGAAGTTCTTTTCAATGGCTGGCTAGACTTTTGGATTGGAGCACAAAGATGAAGTTAAGTAGATTTTCATTTTAATTCATGTGATCGTTCTATTTCTTCTCTCTCTTTTAATGAATGTCTTATTAGAATAATAGATCTTTCTTCATGACTAAGGCAAACCTCTGTTTTGGATTTTTACTGATTTGATCTTTGATCTCTTATGCTTGTTTTGATAGACTATGTTTAGGAATCAATTGCTTTGATAGTCTATACTTAACTTGATAGGTGATGCATAGGAACTTTCAGTCTTTCATGAGCGAAGGAGATCTCGGACTTCAATTTTAATTAAAGCTGGTTTTTGCTATAGACAAATCATCCAGATCAGAAACATTTTGTTGTTTCTGATGCGAGATATTTTGAGACATAAGAGTAGATTAATGCATGAGTTAAGTGATTATCTCACTTAATAGATTCTGGATGTTCTAATCTATCTTTATCATTGATATTTTCTGCATTTTTTATTTAATTCAAGTTTCTGATCTGCTACACCTCATTTTCTGTTTAGTTTAAAAAGTTCAGATTTTAATTTTTAACTTAGTACGGTTCTCTGTGAGATCGACCTGTATTTGCCACTGTCTTATGCAGACAACTGTGCACTTGCCGTTTTTAATGGGTTGGATTTAATTCACATCAATCTCACACGGGATCAAAGATCAACAGTGAATTTTCACGATCAATGGTAATAGAGAGTCTCTACTTTCATTCTTGTTTGAGTGGGGTTTTCTGTATGAATGCAAAAACGGGGTATCTTGGGTCACCATTGATCAGGATTGGCTTCCTTCACTGTGCCAATAAGTTGTTAAATCTCAGTAGTAGGATCAATAGGAGATTTTGTTTGAGATGCACCAGCGAAGAGTGTGACAGATTTGTATGATGGAGGACCGCTCATGTCTCATTTTCTATATGGGTTTAAGCATTGTCCAGAACAACATACAGGGAAGAAAATTAGGATAGGTTGAAGAAAATGGGACATAATGGTTGACCAAAGACACCATCAAGAAACTGTATTTTCAACATTAATCTGCAAATGGTGGAGATATGAGACAATATGTTTCACGAAAAGGGAACACCAACAAGTAAAACATGTTTTCATGTGTTTTCACAGTTACTCATAGCAAAAAATGTCATCCTCAATTTCTTTTTGACATCTCCTTTAAACGTTTGCTGCCATTCAGAAACCACGCTTAAGGATAGATAGAAAAAGATGACAGAAGGATAAGAAAGAATTAGAAAAAAGGATGGAATAGTACATACTTCAAGAAAGATTATGTAAACCGAATGGGGGAGGGGAAAAATTTTGATGGTAGAGGGACCAAGCTTACCCAAACTGGGAATATTTTGGGGCAACATAGACGCAACCTTATCTGTAAACTGCAGAATCCAGCAGATTAGAAGATGCCTACTAAACCATATACTAGGTAGATATAAAATTAATTACAAATTATTTTCAATTAAACCTGAAGGACTGGCCGATAAACAGATGCCGCTAGATAGATTCCTTGTTCAGGAAGCATGGCTGCAGTCCCATAGCCTTCCGGTTGTACATTTGTGCCTTTCCTGCCCCAGCCTCGATTAAATCTACTCCTGCAGCAATGAAATAAGTCATAAATCTGTAAAAACCATTCCATGAAAACATATAGCCATAATAGAAAATAAAATCACAAGCATCTGCAGGTTGATCATGAAAAGACACAAACTGATTGACCCCTTTGAAAGGAGACCATGAGTATTTGAGAGATGAAAAGGCAGGATCAATTCTTTCTTATGAACAAAGGGCCATCAAAGCAGTTCTCAGCAGCATGACCGCAGATATGTTGAGTTAATCATCCTAAGACAATTAATTTAAAAAGTATAAAAAATGCAAGAGAACATCCGGGGAAAAACCAAAGGGAAAAATTGAGAGGAAGAGTACGCCACTCGTAGAAAGCAATAAGGGAAGGGACAAGGGTTGCAACAGGGGTTTTGGGAAGAAAGTAGAGAAAGATAGGGGGGGGGGGGGAAGGTCAAGTTACTGATATATATGGATTTTTCTTAAACTCATTAAATTTCTCTAAAGTTCAACTCAGCCATCTCTACTTGGAAAAATAAAAAAGTTTACTAGTTGACTTGACGTGTAGACGGAGTTTTGGAAAAACTTACCCACAAAGTTATACGTGACAAAGTTACCCGGTTAGTGACTGGGATGAGTCGACTCATCCAAGTTCAAATATAAATTGTCGGATTGAAAAAGTATTGATGAATGAATGTGTGGAGGCGGCTTCTCTTAATAAGTTGCCTTTACAGGTTGCCACCCATAAGGGATATACAACGTCAATTTGACTTTTTTATACCTAAGTCCATAGTACTTAATAAACCTTCTTACCAAATCACTCGACTGAAAATAAAAAAGCTAATAAGCAAGTTACTGAGGCTAATTTCACGAGGGTCAATTCTGGAGAGCATGATCCTCTGCTGTTTGAACACTTCGGCGCCTAGGAAACATAGCGCAAGCAATATATGTGTAGACACCATAGCCATCTATAAAACACCATATAAGCACGTGTACCAATTGCATGCATGAGGTGCTAATAGGGTGATAGAGTATTTTAAGATTGATTTGGAAATGGTTACAATCAAATCTGGATCAAACTGGGTGATGAATGAAAAACTGCCTTTCAAGTTTTCATGAGTACTTGAATGAGTGAGGCGGTATCTCATTTGAGTTATCACATGCACCTAGTACATTTATACAAGTGACGAAACAATTATTGAGACCATTCATTATGAAGTATCTATTGGTTCTTTTCAAAGACATCAATTGAGTATACAGACTGGATCTGTCTTCAGGTGATGAATACGATTGATAAGAAAAAGGTTGAGGGCTACACAGGAATGGATCCATACCACATGGTTAATTTAAATGTCTAGTTTCACGGATTAAAATACAAGATCATTCACTTAAGAGTATAGGAGGATTAAGTAGTTATCAGAAGCTCCAGTACAGCAATACTAGCAATCCACACATAATAGAGTCCACACATAATAGAGTGCTACTAGAGTCCATTTAAGTGTCTCTGATGCAGTTTCCAATTGTGAATTGGACGGTACTTTGTAGGCAGTTACACTGATTTCAGAAATTCAGTCCAAAACAACAAATTTGAACATATATGTAGAACAGAGGAGCAATGGTAAAACGATCAATCCAGTTTCAAATATCACACAAAAACTCAGGCAAATTAGTTCATAAAAGGTATCAGACCATCAAAGAATCTCAAGGATTCGGTTCGCCAACATGTGCTATGGCAAAAAATGGGTTCAAAAACCTCAAACCCTAACTACAAATCGCTCTAACACAGATTTTTTAATAAGTCTCAACACCATTAACTAAAAAGCGGCAAGATAACAAGGGATTCTACACTAGGTAGGAATCAATGAACAGCCTACTCATGCTTAGCACTTGCCTTTGTGATGAAGAGAGAGACCTCAGGCCACATGTGTAGGGCCCAAGTAGAATTAGGGATCTTTCTACTTTATTTAATTGTTATTAGTTACTTGTTTTATTTAATTAGGATAAGATTCTAGTTTGATTAGTTTCCTAGTTTAATTAGGTTTCTTAGGCTCTTAGTCATGTTTTCATATTCATATGGCATTGTAGAGAATAGATTTTGAGAGTCGATTAATTGAATTGGGTTTTCCCATTGCGGTGCGTCCTCCTTATTGTCTCCGCGTAGACTTCTTATTGTATCTTTGGACACGTGCTTCGGGGGTTGATGAAGCTTCTCAACTGTTTGGATTTGGCTAAAGGGAGGTCTAATTTTCCCCAAATCTCTCCTCTAGGGCTGCCTATTCTTCCCTAATGAAATGACTACAAATGAGAGAACTCTCTGTAATACCCCGATATGGTTCAGATTTTTTATTGGATTAGATTTCGGTTGCTATATTCTTTGATGATTATTTACAATTATGCTATACTGTTAATGTTTGTAATTATATTAGGGTAGGCCCTACTTATGAGCACTTATTGTATAAATATAAATAGTACGGGACCCAACCCCCTTAACTTGTTAACCAAGTTGAGGTTGGCACTCCCTAAGATAAGGATTGTGCAAATGTGTAGTAGATCCCTAGTAGAACTCTTATGTTATACACTCCTGGATACTTTAGCATGTTTGGATGTATGGTGAATTTTAGTAAAGCGAGGTGAAGCATCAAATCAAGAGAGAATAAAATAAAAGGGGTTATGATGGGTTTTTTTTTTTTTTAGTTGTTTGGTATGGAATCCTTTTTACTTTTTTTTTCTAGAAAAGTGGAGCTTTTTGTCTTTTAGTGGAGAAAGGAGGTTGCTTTTTTTACTGTTTTTGAAAAAGATGGAGGGAATTGTTTTTATACTTCAACCCCCTCGGTCTTTTCTTTCTTATATAAATAACAACTAAAAAACATGTATTCTTCAATACCCATAGATGACTTTCTATCAATTAATCTAAAAACTAGAGGATTTTCATCAATTTACAAGCATAGGTTATATTTACCTTGATTTGGAATGGAACTTGCTGCATCAGTAAAGCGAAAAGCAAATGAAAGGCCTTCTTCTGAGCTATCCCTGTAACTCAAAAGCTTCCTGAGTGAGATCTTTAAAACTATTTAAGCAAAGATGAATTAAAAGAGGTGCATATTGCACATATGATCATTGAAATAACAGACAAATGCTATCAATACAAACACTTATGTGCTAGATAAGCATACACATGGTTGGGATATCTAGGCATAATTCTATGGTAACCAAACAAAATTTGGGCTCTATTCTGGTATTAGCTCATATATTTAAATTGCATTTGGATGCGATTCAAATATAGGAGCTAATATTCGAAAAGAGACATAATTCATAGAGCAACCGACCCCAAAATAATTGGAACAAGGCTTTAATGATAATGATGATAATTGAATAGAATCTAAATATGTTTCTAGTTATGCCCAAATATGTAAGCTAAAATATTGGTAAATTTCAAATGCAAAAATGACAAATTGAGATAGTATTTGATGGGAAAGATCCATGTATTAAACCTCTTGAGATTAGTATCATGTAGCACTATAAAGAGGATGGCTCAAGAGAGAGGCGTCCCATATTGCTATTAGGTTCTCTCTTCCCTCATGACTTTAGGAAAAGTTTTATTTCTGGTAGAAGATATAACCCACCAAATACTCTACGAATCTTACTCAAAAAATAACCCAGTCCCATAGTAAAGAGATCAGATTAGAAATTTTAACTGGTAGTGATAGTAGAGCTTAGTTGTTATTGCATGAAAGGGGAAAACCATAGTTTGGTATTACAAAATTGTCACGGTTCTGTAGATTGTTGAAATAAAAAAGATATGAAGTAAAAGGCAAGCTTGTTGTACATAAGTAACAAATGTCCACTTACAAAAGTGGTATAGGAGTGAATGATAATTATTCAGAAAACACAGCCAAACATTCAACCAATGAAATTCCTGATGCATTAAGTGCAATGCATATAACCGTAATGGCGGTGCTTTGGGCTTGACTGCATGAAGTGAAAGGGTGACACTAGAGGACGTGGTAACCCAACATGTTCCAAATGCATTGAGTGAAAGAAAATGTAGCCAAAAACCATCTGATGCAGCCTGCACCACAACAAGTGGATAACTAGGGCTTCCACAACCGTTAATTTTATCACCAAATCCACAAAACAGCCACATGGGCGATAGAATGAAGGTAACAAGCAAAAAACACATGGAAACAAACTTGAAAATGATGAGACAGCAGTCATGCGATGGAAACTCCACCAAAACCACCACTAATGCGATCTCAAAAGTTTGGAATCCAAGCTCAAAGATCTATTCACTTTCAAACATCCAAGACGACTGAATTTTCTACAAAATGTCACAACAGCCAACAACAGGCTACCAACAGAGATTTTGGTTCGGGTTGAGCGAGGCAGGGAGCAGATGGGATGGAACTGGAAGGGTTTGGATGTTTTTTTTTTTTTTTTTTTGTCGGACGGGTGTTTTAGGGTTTCAGAAATCGCTGGTGGATTTTGGGGATTTGTCAGGTTCCGGTATTGGGAAGCGCTGTGGTGCAGGGGTCAGTTGTGGATGTGGGGGATTGATGGATGATAGAGGTAACACGCCGCGATCAAAGGGATCGTTCGGCTCTGATACCAAACTGATGCAGACCCAAGGGTTGGGGCTTGCTGGAAAGTGCCAAAGCACAATCGGCACCGAAGCGTGCGTCCGAAGGCACTTCAAAAGTCCCTGCAGAGACGATCACGAGGACGCACCTCAATGGGAAAACCCAAGTTCAATTAATCAACTCTGAGAATTTCTTCTCTTACAATGCATATAAATAAGAAAAAACTCGGTGGCTAAGAAAAACTAATAACCTAACTTAGGAAATAAAAATAATCCTAATGAAATTGGAAGCCTAAATCTAATTACAATTCTTTAAATAAATTAAAAACTAATAACTATAATTAGTGAAATAAAAAATCCTAAATCTACTTGGGCCCTACACATGTGGCTTGAGGTCCATCTGCATCAATCATATACTGCATAAGTTCTTGCTTTGGTGTTGTGTTGATATTCTCTACTCTAGATCCTTTTGGTGGTGAAATGGGTCAACACAATTCATTGTGAAGAAGCTTACAAACTCCAATTACAAGTATTGACGTTTATGTATGAAAGTTTTTCTTCAAGGACAAGACTTGTGGGATCCTGTCTCTTGTGTTGATTTGGTGGCGTCGGATGTTCCAAAAAATGACATTCATCGAAAATGGAAGATCAAGTGTGGGAAAGCATTATTTATCTTGAGAGCATCAATTAGCAACGATTTGATCGATCACGTTCAAGGCATTAACTCTCCAAAAGAAGTCTAGGAAACACTCAATAGATTGGTCACCAGAAAGAATACGGCAAGTTTACAATAGCTTGAAAATGAGCATGCATTATTAACTCAAGTATGCCAATTTCACAACACTTCTTAAAGGTGAAAAGCAATTGTGTAGAAATTACAGAGCTGGATGCAGATGAGCCGGTGAGCAAGGCTGGATTGCAATGGTGTCTCATTCGGGGTTTGAGGAAAGAATATACACCATTCATCTTTTCTTTGCAAGGATGGACAAATCAGCCAACCATCATCAAATTGGAGAATTTGCTAGCAAACCAAGAACAGCTGGCTAGGCAAATGTCAGGAATGTCTATCTTTGAAGGTAATGATGTTCTACTTTCAAAGAAAAATGAAAAAGAATGCTTCAAACACTTCATTAGGAGATGTTAAAAATTCTACAACAAGCTCAAGTGGAGAGAAGATTTCTAATGGCTATAATAGACATAAATCTATTACATGTCATAGATTCACAAACTTGGTCATATCAAGAATAATTGTCATGTGAAGTTAGTTGATGGGAATGCAAGCACAATTCATAAAAGCGAAGGTGATCGGCTAAGCGATTGGGAGAAATGACTTTCTTCTAAGGTCATAGAAAAGGAAGTTGATGCTACTACTTCCATTGACTACAAGGAGTGTATCATCGACTCAAGTTGTTCGCAGCATTTGATCGGAAATGACTCTGTTCCGTAGGCATGACAAAAACTGAGCAATTGTCAAGACAGGCAGCGTGAATGTAAAGATAGATTCTTCATGGGATGCAGAAATTGTCTTGAAACATGTTATGGTGAAGCCAAGACAAGTCCTGAATGGAAATTGTCTATGAAAGAAGAGATAATGGCTCTTAAGAGGAATGAAACATGGGAGATAGTACCAAAGCCACGCTGTACCAATTACTTCTAAATGGGTTTACAAATTAGATTTTATTTAGAAGGAATATCTTCAACATGTGTGCCGACTCAAGAAGGCATTATACGGTCTTGAGCAAGCTCCACATGCATGATATGGTAAGATTTCTGAGAATCTTTCATTTGTTGATTCAAAGTTTCAAATTCAGGTTCTAGCATGTTTGTGAAAGTGGATTCAGGTATGCATGTGGTGGTACTTTTGTATGCGGATGACATGATCATCTTGGAGACAAGGTGGTTGAAATTACATGTAGACACGATGAATTGTGTCGATCCAGTTTGAAATGAAAAGGCAAATAATCTTAGGAGTAGGGGCATTTTGTCAGACTCTATTTTAGATACTTGTGTTCTTTGTAGGAAAGAAAGGGAATCTATTGATCATCTTCTTCTCATTGCGAGGTGACTTCTATCTTTGGTTCCACTTCATCAACTTGTGCGGGGTTTTGTGGTGCTTCCCAGGAACCTTGGCAAGTAGTGTGGATGCATGGGTGTGGGGACCTTTTCGCAGTTGTGGTTTGCTACATTGGCGTCTTGTTCCATTCGCCATCCTTTGGGAAGTGTGGAAGGAAAGGAATCAGAGGAGTTTTAGAAACTCCACCTTTTCTCTAGAGGGTTTGGTTTTGAAGGATATTTCTTCAATTGCCAAGTGGGCTTTGGTAAGGAAGGATTAAAGAAATATCAAAGTGTCGGATTTGTATCACAATTGGCAAGCTTGCATGGGGTGCGGAGCTCTTTGGATTCCTCCTCCTATAGGTATATAAAATTTAATGTCAATGGTACAGAGATAGGCAAACCAAGGCCAGCAGGTATTGGTGGGGTGCTTCATAATGATAAGGGTGAGGTGTTGCTTATGTTCTCTAAAAGTGTGGGGATTAGATACTCTAGTGAAGCGGAGGTGTTGGCTAGTTCTTTTAGCTCTTCAGATCTTTTCCGCTTCTTTCCATGGCCCATTGTTGGTGGAGAGTGATTCTACTAATCGATGGGGTGGCTCTTGAAGCCCGATTTCACTTCAATGAAATAAAGAAGATAGTATGGCGGACACTTTGGCTAAACAAAGGGTGGTCTCTTTTGGTCATGTGCTGAGGCATGTCAATAGTATGCCGGACGCTTTGGCTAAAGAAAGGGTGGATAGAGCTTATCCATGAGTGAATTTATCTAATTAATCTTTTGTTTCTGGCGGTGGTTTGTTTGGGTTTTTTTCGCTTTGGTGGGTGGGGTATAATACTTTTATACCCTTGCATTGCTGGTTTTCTTTCATATGCCTTTTGCCTTGTTTTCTCTTTTAATAAAGATTCCGTTACCAATCAAGAAAAT
>CM022951.1:15057177-15152312 GCA_012931725.1 Litsea cubeba
ACCAAGAAAAAGTCATTATATAATTTTAAATCTAAATGCATTTTTTTATATGTGGCCCTCCCAGTTTTTATCCTTTTTCTTGATTGTGTCCCTGGCCCCCTAAGGAAGACTTCCTTATTTTTCCATTGTTGCTCACCATAAATGAATCTGAACAGGAAAATGAAGTTTCACTAGAGAGGTTTTTTTTTTCCCTTTGTAAATTCAAATTATCTATATTACTAAAGGGATGTATACACTTCATGAGACTTCCTAGAGGAGGACACGTGGCATGTCTTGGAGAGGGACACGTGGCAGCAGCCAGCCTACAATGGTATTCTGCTAGAAAATAAAAATTGCTTGATTAGAATTTGAATTATCCTAAAATCTCTCAATGATATCCCTATTACCAATAATAATTATCCTAAAATCTCTCAATGAGATCCCTATTACCAACTATAATTATCCTAAAACCTCTCCATAATTAGGGTCCCACTTAAAAATATTTGGTCAATTTTTTAGGTCTACGATCATTTGATCCTTTGATCTTTTTAAATCAATTCATTGGTCTCATCCCGCATAATATGGTTTTATGGATGGTTAGAATAGAGATGACCAACCATAATTATCCTAAAACCTCTCCATAATTAGGGTCCCACTTAAAAATATTTGGTCAATTTTTTAGGTCTACGATCATTTGATCCTTTGATCTTTTTAAATCAATTCATTGGTCCCATCCCGCATAATATGGTTTTATGGATGGTTAGAATAGAGATGGTGGACCCCATTCATCGGGGGGGTTCCACTTAAATAGGTTATGTTTGGTCAATTTGTGAGGTCTATGATCATTTGATCTTTATCAAGCAATTCATGGGTCCATCCCGCATCATATTGTTTCATGGATGGTTAGAAGATGGTGGACCCCATTCATCTTGGGGGTCCCACTTAAATAGGTTAGGTTTGGTCAATTTGAGAGGTCTATGATCATTTGGTCATTTGATCTTTATCAATCAATTCATGGGTCCCGGCCCGCATCATTTGATTTTATGGACGGTTAGAATAAAGATGGTGGACCCCATTCATCTGGGTCCCACTTAAAAATATTTGGTCAATTTGTTAGGTCTACGATCATTTGATCCTTTGATCCTTTTAATTTAATTCATGGGTCCCATCCCGCATAATATGATTTTTTGGACGGTTAGAATAGAGATGGTGGACCCCATTCATCTGGGGAGTTCCACTTAAATATGTTATGTTTGGTCAATTTGTGAGGTCTATGATCATTTGATCCTTTGATCTTTCTCAAGCAATTCATGGGTCCATCCCGCATCATATTGTTTCATGGATGGTTAGAATATAGATGGTGGACCCCATTCATCTTGGGAGTTCCACTTAAATAGGTTAGGTTTTGTCAATTTGAGAGGTCTATGATCATTTGGTCATTTGATATTTATCAATCAATTCATGGGTCCCGGCCCGCATCATTTAATTTATTGACGGTTAGAATAAAGATGGTGGACCCCATTTATCTGGGTCACACTTAAAAATATTTGGTCAATTTGTTAGGTCTACGATCATTTGATCCTTTGATCTTTCTTAATCAATTCATGGGTCCCATCCCGTATAATATGGTTTTATGGACGGTTAGAATAGAGACGGTGGACCCCATTCATCTGGGGGGTTCCACTTAAATAGGTTAGGTTTGGTCAATTTGTGAGGTCTATGATCATTTGGTCCTTTGATCTTTATCAAGCAATTTATGGGTCCCAGCCCGCATCATATGGTTTTATGGACGGTTAGAATATATATGGTGGACCCCATTCATGTTGGGGTTCCCAATTAAATAGGCTAGGTTTGGTCAATTTGAGAGGTCTATGATCACTTGATCTTTATCAATCAATTCATGGGTCCCGGCCCGCATCATTTGATTTTATGGAAGGTTAGAATAAAGATGGTGGGCCCCATTCATCTGGATCCCACTTAAATACATTAGGTCAATTTGTTAGGTCTACGATCATTTGATCATTTGATCTTTCTTAATCAATTCATGGGTCCCATCCCACATAATATGGTTTTATGAACGGTTAGAATATAGTTGGTAGACCCCATTCATCTTGGGGGTCCCACTTAAATAGGTTAGGTTTGGTCAATTTGAGAGGTTTATGATCATTTGATCATTTGATCTTTATCAATCAATTAATGGGTCCCAGCCCGCATCATATGATTTTATGAACGGTTAGAATAGAGATGATGGACCCCATTCATCTTGGTCCCATTTAAATATATTAGGTCAATTTGTTAGGTCTATGATCATTTGATCTTTCTTAATCAATTCATTCCTCACCTAAAGAATAAAACATTTGGAAAAAAACATAAAGATCAAATTAGCAATAAAAAAATGACTAACAAGTTTACTAATTAATAAACTTATTAAAAATAATTCATATATCAGTCTGTGCATTTGGTGGTTTCGTGGTTATCCACGGGGTTTTGCTAGTATATATTAAAACAAAGGGGGAGGTTGGCTGTGAGGGGTGCCACCTCATCCCTAAAAAGTCTCTCATTTCTAAAAAATACTTATAAAATCACATAGAGCTTTTGGTGGGAGAGGTGGGCGGTGAGGGGTGCCACGTCATCCCTAAAAAGTCTCTCATTTCAAAGAAATATATAAGAAAAAGTGGACCACCACACTCATCTAAAATAAATCTCCTCCCTAAATCTCCTTTTCAATTATCTTTTCCAAATCACCTCCCTAAATCTCTCCATTTCATTCAAAAAAAAAAAAATTAAGATAACAAACTCACATCTTTATCAAATCTCCTTATATTATATATATATATATATATTAAAGCAAAGGGGGAGGTGGGCTGTGAGGGGTGCCACCTCATTCCTAAAAAGTCCCTCATTTCAGAAAAATACTTATAAAATCACATAGACCTTTGGGTGGGAGAGGTGGGCGGTGAGGGGTGCCACGTCATCCCTAAAAAGTCTCTCATTTCAAAGAAATATATAAGAATAAGTGGGCCACCACACTCATCTAAAATAAATCTCCTCCCTAAATCTCCATTACAATTATCTTTTCCAAATCACCTCCCTAAATCTCTCCATTTCATTCATTTTTTTTTTAAAGATAACAAACCCACATCTTTAACAAATCTCCTACAATTTCTCTAAACAACTTCTTCCATCCTTATCACACCTATCCATTCTCCTCTACCAAGAAGTTGATAATACCGTGGGATATTTCTTTCAAGTTAACGACCAAACAAACAAGGCCACCTTTAAACATATTATGATGCACCTTAATGAATTAGGATAAGAGGCTCACTTTTAAATATTACATGATGTGACCCCACCAATGCTCACCACATCAACAAGGGCCTACTGACCAAATATTCAATTGGACATACCTTTAGATATTTGGATATGGGCATATCTTTAGATGTTACATCATGTGACCGCACTA
Source organism: Litsea cubeba (assembly GCA_012931725.1). Classification (NCBI taxonomy): domain Eukaryota; kingdom Viridiplantae; phylum Streptophyta; class Magnoliopsida; order Laurales; family Lauraceae; genus Litsea; species Litsea cubeba. The sequence goes on from CM022951.1 coordinate 15,060,620, forward strand.
AGGATCCTTAGAATGACACATCAGAAAGGTCCCACTGTCCAATTGGACACACCTTGAAGGAATTAGGATATGAGGCTCACTGTTAGATGTTACATCATGTGACCCCACCAAGTTATTTTTTCTTTTTTTTATTAAAGTTATATATATAATAATAATAAATATAAACTACTTATTTATTTCTATAAAATTTGTTCTTTTTCGATAATATCTCAGAAAAGAATCACATATTTCATTATATTTTTTGAGCCCGGGCACCATACCTCTCTATTTAATTCTGTAAGCTTACGCTTGTGGGGCCCACCCTTGGTCGATCCAAATGGGACCAAACACACGACCTCCATAAATTGTACATGTCCACTCACTTTTGGTCAGATCCGGATTTATTGGACCTTTAGATCGACTGTGTACCGATCCGAATGGATTGTTGACCATTAAACTTTTGGGGCTAGATGGAGATGGTAGAAACCACGGTTGAGACTAATTTTTTGCAAAGAGAAGGGTCCCAGTGAGTCCTTGAAATCCCCACATCACCACCCCCATGTAGGTCACCAGGTGGGCCCCACCACAAACTTGAGCTTACCTTAACCTAAGCTTTAGCTTAGGAGAGCTGCCCCTATATAGACACACATTCATACTTGTGTAACGGTTAATGCCTTTAAATTCAAGAGGGCATTATGTTATGTAAGTTTATTTCTAATTTTATATTTATTTTCATCAAATGTTAAAAGACTCTAATATTCAAAGATAATAAATTTCTTTCTTTTAGACTTATTTTATCTTAATAATATTTTTAAATTATTTTTTAAATTTCTGATATATTTTTATTTTTGGCCCGGGCTTAGCACGGGCGTTTGGTGCTAGTAAGATCTTAAAGGGAATAACCAATCATAACACTCCATTCTTTCTTTTTCCTATGTTGGGCTACTGGAGATTTGATCAGAAATCTCTAATTGCAGTTACAAAAATGTTTTTGCTATAACTATTCCGTATATCTTCAACTTAAAATCATGGCCATCCGAGGCATGTTTATTTTGCTCTTGTGATCGTATGCTAAGATTCCAATATATTGTTACTTGAAGAAAAAAATCATATGATTGGTCATTTTGCATTCTAGAGAACTTTGAAGATTACGCTTTTAATGAAATTCTCTGGTAAAGGTGACATTCATCTTATAGGTATGTTAGCAATTCGCAATTCATTTTTCTAAGCTTTCACTGCAACATCAGAATCACAAAACAGGCATCTTGTCGATAATACAGAGAAATCGCACCTTGCCACTAGCCCACAAAATAGCATTTCAAGTCTCACATTCTACTAGGACTATACAATGCAAATGAGATAATGTTGATCTGAGGATTTCTTTTATGGACAAAGACTTATCCCCTACTTCAGTCTTCTACTCTCACTGTGGGGAGAAGGACATTATAATTTTCCCAAGATACTTTTAATGGCACCCCAATCACCAATTTAAGTTTCACTCTTACAATTCGTCTTTTCACCATATTTTGTTTTATTTTCTTGAAAAACTAGAATTATCATATTGCCCACCGCTAATTGAACCGATCTTGGCTAAGTGTGCATGAGTCCATGTCGAAATCAACATGAATTCTTTAATAATTTTCAGGTACAGTCCTATAACCTAGATCCAAATCAAAGTCTACTAATTGCCTTTAAATAAGAGGGACTTGTACCTTTTCATTTTCCAAATAGTTAAATTAAAAGTTGAATAAGAATACAAATGTGGTCTTAATCCGGCTTATTGATAGAACGTATTTTAAAAATCAATTGAAGTATTGTATATATGGAAAATTATTTGATTATGTCTCTGTTCATTTTTATGTTTATTCTTTCTTTTCAATTTATGGTTCTACTATTTAGAGTTTTTAATCTTACCATTTTGATCTTTCATAACTATCAGGACTTCATTTTTTTAAATAAATTATAAATTATTTATCAATTTATTTTTAAATATTGGAATCATAATTTTTTTTATCAAGAATGGGTGGCATATGGAAATGGTATGTCTACATTTTTTTATATTTTAATAAATTACATAAAATCTTTATAAGTGCTATGAAAATCTTTTTTTTTTTTTTTTTAATTTTCAAGCACTAATCATGGAGTGTTATGAAAAACTATGGCCAGAGAGGAAATATGCAGAAGAACGTTCACAGACATGTTGTAAAATTGGGGCAGAATGGGGTAATATCTAATCCTATGTATGGGGCCATGCTCGACTGTTTGAACATGAACAAAATAGCTTCCGATTTAATAGGATGCTGATCCCACTTCAATCTTGATTTCTGATGGGATGTGGCCCACTTGATGTTGAGACCCACATGTTAAATAGATGATAGCTGCAATCAACACCTTAGAAACACCTCTCACTTCTCTTCTCTTCTAAATGACAACCACCTCCCAAGTCAAGAGTCAAAGACCCTATATCTCTCTCACTCACTTGTCTTATTCTTGTTTCGCTTATTCTTGTACGTTGGCATTGGATTTTTGTGATGATGTAATTTAAAATAAAAGATTGTGATACTAACCTCCCATGATTAGATGCAGATGGGTTATTATTTCTGGATCTTAGCATTTGCTTGTTTCTTTGCCTCGTCCACCACTTCCTAAGCCCACCATCCTCAGAAACAGAAAGAGTCATATGCGGTCAAACATTATGAAAAACCCACTTCCCAAGCCCACCATCCTCAGAAACAGAGAAACAGTCATATGCGGTCAAACATTATGAAAAACCGTCTGTTTTTCCTCATGTTGGTGCCTGGTACCTCTCTCTTCTTGCTGATCCTAAAAATATCTTTTAGGTACATGACTCTGGATTCGCTGCAAGGCAAAGTTCCTCTGAGGTCTCTGAACCCGAAGTAGTGCAGAGATACTCTACCGGATGGAATCTTCTTCTTGCATCAGTTCCCTATGGACCCCAAGGAAGATGGGTACAGAAAGATTAATGGGTCCGAGATTTTAGATCAGCATCAGCCAGGACTCCTCCAATGGCACGTACATGGCCTCAATTGTTTTTTTTCATAGATATTTTGGTCTGGATGTAATTGGTGTCCAGTTTGAATCCATGTCATGGGCGAATATTCATTTGATCTTGATAATGGTAATACATATTTAATCTTCTTCTGATTTATACAAAAGATGCTGAAGTAATGATAGTTTATTGTTCCATTCATATAGAATTCACAGGGCAGTATGAATATTTTTTTAGGAACCGACACTGGCTACACAATTGTGCCAGTATATTGGCTTTCTGCAGTTTAAATACAGTATATCCTGCATGCCAAATTTAACCCACTCATATGCACAAATCCTTCTTTAAACTTTGTCAGTTTTTCTTCGGAAATCTCAATTTTGCTCTCTTCTTTTGTATGGCAATACCTCTAGTCCATACCCCATACCTGGCAATGGGCCAGGGCGGGTTCCGATTTTGTCATATGCATACCAGTCACGGTCCGGGTTGGGTTTATGTACTATTTCTTTTAAAAAAAATATGAAAATTAAATGTGTTAATGAAGATATAAACCTATGACATTTAGGAAAAATGTCACTTCTCACTAACATATGCAATAATGATATTTCATATGCAAAACTTTATTTAATTTTATGCGTATACTCTGGAGTATGGGTGGGGCCCTCACATTCATATCCAATGTCAAAATAAAGGGTTACGGGTCTTTCTTTAATCGGTGATGACATGAGAATGAAATGATCAAATGTTATTTTGCTTCAGAATTCGGGTTCCTCATCCTATTGAAATCCTGATTCTCTCGAGAGTTGTTGTGACTCGAAACTTATATTCTGATTTCTATTTTCTAGCTAGCAAAAGGTAAAGAGTGGGACCGGGGCTTGTCATTATCATTTGCCTTGGAACCATAGCTCAAACTGTCCCACCTGTAAATTACAAGGAATTGTTGCAAGCAATCCATAAAATATGAATTTCATTCTACTCCTAGCTAACCAGGATAATTGATCATAGGTGGGCTTCTTTAGGAGGCACACGTAAATTTTCTATTTCTCTAGTTCAGGGGATGGTATGGAAACTTCAGATATCAGATTTTAAGTCATTTTGATGAGTCTTAGAGTCTTGACCGGTTGATTTGTGGCCCTAAGTTAAGTTTGATGATTTTATGTGAAAAAAAAAATAAAAATTAACCCCCAATCCAATGGTCCAGTCGGAGGCATGGGTGGTTTGATCAAGCCCAGCTTTTGCCAATATATCCACTTCTTCTTCATTTCATTTCATTTCAAAAGATGTGAGACGGAGAAATGAACAAATTTTACTCTAGCTGGTGTGGTCATTCTCTTGATCTCCTTTGGTTCAATTGTGTTAATAACCATGAAGATCCTTTTGGGCCACCTTATCATATAGCATTAAAGAATCTGCTTCAACTTGTAAAGGATCATCTGTTGTGAACTTGCTCTTTCCAAGGCCTGTCCCATTTTTATTTGTAGTCCTTGACCCAACTGTTAGGGGCCCTGCTTGTGAATTCCAACATCAAAACTACTCAATTCATTCTTGGTAGTTCCACTAATCCCGGGTCGACCGGGCTTACCAAGACAGCAAGCAAGTCCCTAAACAAGGCCCATATTGTTTCTTTTGTTTGATCCTATCAACTGTTTGCTTTCCTCCTTTCACATGCTTTCATTCAGGCATTAGTCCCTCAGTTTCTTTCATTGTATTGGTATGAGAAATGACCCAGTTAGCTGTTTGCAGTTTGCACCCATCATTGATACTCAGATGAAGCTCTTACAACAGTTTTCCGGAACATACCCATACTGCTTTAGTTCAAGGGAGAGCTGATCAAGCATCTCATAGATATCATCAGACTGCGCATGTGTTCTGTCTCCAGCCACAAACTCATGGCTGCTACAATCAATCTCTATGGCACTATATCCAGGTCTCTTCCTTATATCAAGCGCTTTCATCGCATGCCTAACCTTGCCCACACCATCCCACCTTCCAACCGCCGCATATATATTTGAAAGAAGAACATAATTGGAATCAGTATCAGGCTTCAATTCTGCAATATAGCTCATCACTCTTTCAGCCAAAGCAACATCCCCACGAGTCCTACAAGCGGCTAGTAAAGACCCCAACACGACTTCATTTGGTCTCATCGGCATGGTTTCTACTACGTCCAGTGCATCTTCCAACTGCCCTGCTCGGCTAAGTAGATCGACTAGACATCCATAGTGCTCGACCCGTGGCGAGATGCCATATACTCTTGTCATTTCATTGTAATACTGAAGCCCCTCGTCGACTAAACCAGCATGGCTACAGGCGGTAAGGGCGCCTGTGAAACTGATGCTATCAGGTTTGAATCCCGCCTTTTGCATTAGTGAAAAGTATTCAATTGCATTCTCAGCATGACCATTAACGGCGCAGCCAACTATTAGCGAATTCCATGAGACCAGGCTTCTCTTAGGCATCCCATCAAACACCTCGAGAGCAAAACTTATACACCCGCATCTCGCATATAAATCAATAAGTGAATTGCTCAACCTCATCTTATCACCGAAATCTCTCCGAATCACATAGCTGTGCAACCAGAACCCTTGTCCGAGCGCGCCCAAATTAGCACAGGCAGCGAGAACGGCGACAATGGTGACATAGTCAGGGTCGACTCCGGCGAGCTGCATTCCTCTGAAACACTCCAAAGCTTCCTCCAACCGGCCATTCTTCACAAACCCGCCGATCATCGCAGTCCAAGAAACCTTGTCTCTCCTTGGCGCCGAGCCAAACAATGCAACAGCCGCCTCAACTTGGCCATTTCTCATGTACCCATCAATCATAGTGTTCCAGGAAACCGAATTCTTCACCTTCATTCCATCAAACACCCGGCGGGCGGAGTTTGCGATACCGCATTTCGCATACATATCGACGAGGGCTGTGGCCAAGACGACGTTGGTGTCGTCCCAGCCGAGTTTGAGGAGATGGGCATGGAGGGAGAGTCCAAAGCGGAGGGATTTGGAGTGGGAGGATGCGGAGAGAAGGGTGACGAAGGTGATGTCGTTGGGTTCGATGTTGGAGAGACGCATGCGTGTAAGTGATGAGGCGGCTTTGGAGAGAAGGCCGTTTCGGCAGGAGCGAGCGATGGAAGAGGTCCATGAGACTACGTCGTCGTCTCTCTGGGGAGTTTCGTCGAACAGTTGGTCGACGCGCTTGAGGGATAGATAGGTATTGTTGCTATTGGTGGTACATGGTATGTTTGCAGGTGGGCTGGCGATGGTGAGAAGAAGAGATGGGTGTTTGGAAGGAGGAGAGAGTTGGGTGAGGGCAGGAAGAGCCATTCTCTCTCTGGCTACTAAAATTGAAAAGTTTCAATCAGTATTATTTATACAACAATAAGGTTTAAAATTAGGGGCATTCTTCCACGGAGTGAATATTTCACTTTATAGCCTTAGATCCAAAGCCAAAGGTCTCTCCTACACTTTTTCATTCATATCTGAAATGTCTAGTTTATAATTTCTTTATACCATGGCTCATGATTGGTGGGATATCCCATTAATAATAGCCGACTAACATTTAATTGCTCACGATTAATGGAATCTCCAGATTTTCAAATAAATTCTAAAAACACACAAATAAATTTCAAAATAAAGAAAATAAATTTTAAAAAAGAAATAATTTTGAAAAATGCAATAAGTTAAAAAAAAGAAATATATAATCAAATAACGCAGATAAATTTAAAAAAGATGCAAATAAGTTTCAAAATACCCAAATAAATCTTAGAAAATTTAAATAAATTTCAAAAGACTCAAATAAATCTCAAAAGACCCAAAGAAAATTTAAAAAATGCAAATAAATTTAAAATAATGAAAATAAATTTTAAAAAACGTAATAATTTTGAAAAGACACAAATAAATTAAAAAAAACGCATATAGATCTCAAAAAACGTAAATAAATTTGCTAAAAACTCAGATAAATTAAAAAAAAAACTCAGATAAAATTACCAAAAACAGAAAGAAATATGACAGAAGACAGATAAATTTGAACAACACTCAGATAAATTTGACAAAAATACAGATAAATTTAAACAAAACTCAGATAAATTTGACAAAACTCAGATAAATTTAACAAAAACTCAAATAAATTTGACAAAAACACAAATAAATTTGAACAAAACTCAGATAAATTTGACAACAACTCAGATAAATTTGACAAAAACTCAGATAAATTTAACAAAAAGATAAACAGAACCAAAGAGCAATCACCGGGGAGACGTCAGTCCTCCACGGAATGCAAGCGGGTCAGGTCAACTTGACCCGGAACCCAACCTGGACCCGGGCAGAACCTGGCCCAAATCTCTTATTCCTCTTCGTTCTGGTTCTGGTTTCTGTAACTAAAATCGATCCAAAACCACTGCTGCCTTCTTCCTCGGGTCAGGTGGAGGCGCAAAAGTAGCTGGACGACGGCGGAAACCTCCGGCGACACGCAATGAACGGCAATGGCGACAGGCGCTGCAACATGATGGCGACCCTCTGCAGTAGGGTTGTTTCAGGTTCCGTCTCGGAACCCAGTTAAAGAGGAATCGCTACCTGGGCTCCGGCGACGGGCAGAGCAGTCCAGATCTTCTCCGGTGATGGGTGAATTCGGATCCTCTGTAATTCTGGGAACGGACCTGCAACAGGGAATTTCGAGTTCTGCAAATCGAGACCAAGAGCACATCACACGCTATCTTCGTCGTTCAACTGTACAGGGATCCACACAAAATGGAGTGATCTTCTCTTCTCCCTGTTTTGATCTGGTTTCTGTAACCAAATATCGAAGGACAGCAACTGCAACTACGCCTCCCTCTTCTCCCCATTTCCCTTCCGAATATAAAGAACGGAAGGTGCGAATCTGATCCTCCGAGAAGGGGTGCCCTCGTGCTGGAACCTCTGGATCGAGCTTCAGATTCAAATTCACGCCATTTATTAAAACTTTGAAGGCTTTTAGAGAATAAGGGCTCAAGAGTCTCGAATCCTCTGGATCGATTCATTGGAGACGGCGGATTCGAGGAGCGATTCATCTGGCGGAGGCTCTCTCGAATGGAATAGAAAGAGGTTTTTTTGGTGACGATGGCGGCGGCGGGGTCCTCGACATGTTTTCCGATGAGTTTGCTATTGTAGATCTTCCGGAAAGATACGGATGGTGGAGAGGAGGAAACTTGGGGGTGGATTGGGTTGGAGCGGCGGATCTGCGGGGAAAAGGAAGAGGAAGAGGAAAGTCAGTCACTGTTTCTTTGATTAACAATGTGGCCCACTGTGACTGTGACAATTGATCTCTCGTTTGCTGATATGTGGAGTTGATCGAGAGGATATAGGAAGGAGGAAGGAGGAAGGAGGGAAGATTTGAAATTTGAAAATTTAAAATTTTATGTCAAAAATGATTGAAAGGGCAATTTAGTCATGAAAAATGAAAACATGTGGGTTGAGGGACCTCTCGCTGCAAACAGTCTAGCTAAGTGGACCATAAGTTTTACAAAGTTTTTTCTTGGACTAGAGGCTGGATACATTCACTTATAAGGACCTTTTGCTAATTTTTCCTTAAAATTAAGGGATTTTTACCAAAAAGTGTTGCTAGACCTGTATTAGCCTGATATAGTAAGAAATACACCAAAATACCAAATTCGGTATTCGTACACCGGTTTTGGACCACTTTACCCCTGAAGCTACTGAACGACATCGTCATAAAACTCACCCCAAATCCTAAGGAACGATTCTTCTTTCTTCCCTAGTTTTCCTCTCCCTCCTTTTCTCTTTCTTTCTCCCTCTCCTTGTCCTCTCCCTGCTCTCTCCCTCTCCCTCTGCATGCGCTCCCTGCACTACGTCAAAAACGTCCAAAAGCCACACCATTAGGCGCTAAATGACATCGGTTCCTGCTGTGGTTGTTTTTACCACACAACGCCAAAAACCACCCTTTTTTACATCTCTTGCGCTCCCTGCACTCTCTCCCAATCCCTGCGACTTCCCTCATCTCCAATCATTCTGGCCTGACGATTTCTGGTTTGCACTCATCTCTCTCGATTTGGTACTCTCTCATTTCTCTCTTTATATTGTTCTTGGGTTAGATGCCGTTACAAAGAACACAAGTTCGGACTCTGGGTAGTTTATTTTTGCCATGACGTTACCTCCTTCCTCCCCACCCAAATAGACGACCTGAATAAGAAAGAAAACTCATTCAGGATTTCTTTTCCTTTTGTATTTAATAGTATTTAGAGAGAAAGAGTGGAAGTTTTTCATCTCTATTTGTACCTCTTATTTTTGGTTCAAGCCTTTTGTTAGATTGGATTCTGCCTAATCTATTGTTAATTTTTTGTTCAAACTTGAGAGAGATATCCTTGTTGGGTTTCCTTCTTATATTATTATTGAAACCTTGGGATATGAAGAGATTCCTTCCTAAGCTTTGGGTTTCAGAAAAAAAGTGAAGGCATTTCTCACCATCTTTCCTGGTTTTTAGAGGCAGGTTTCACTTTGCTGAAAAAAAAAATGAGAAAGAGAATCCTCTCTGGGTCTAGTTATATTTGAGCAGTCAAAAACACAATAGACTGATAACCCAATTTTGTTTGCGAGAAAAAAATTACAGATAGAATACTTTTGGGGTTTGAAAAATTGGGTTAAACTTTTCCTATTTTTTTTAGAGAGATCCTTGGTGGGTTTATATGTATATGTTGTTGGAATCTTGAGATAGAAAAAAAAAAAAAAGAGGTTCCATCTAAGAATTTAGTTTCAGCTAGAAAAGTGAAGGCATTTCTAAGGTTTTTCCATAGCACCTGTAGTAGTTCTTTCTCCCATCTATCAATTTTCATATTTTGGGGAAAAATGAAAATAAGATATGCCCCAATCTCTTCTTTGATTTGGGGAGAATTTTGCTCAATCTCGCTAAGGCAGCGAATCGCAGCGAATCGCAGTGAGTCCTCATCTCTATTCTTTCTTTTCTTTTCATTGTTGTTTTTTTTTTTCCTTCTTCCTTAGGTCTGCAATCCTCTCTCTGCAGGATTTGCAACCCTATCTCTGCTAATGGATTTTTAAACCACCTTAGGTATGATTGTTTTTTATTTATGTAACTGTAGGTTGTAAGTTTTTTTGTATGACTGCAGATTTCTTTAATTTATTTTTTTGTATGTGTTGTGCATGCTGTGATGGTGGTGGTGTGATTGTGGCAATGGATAGATGGAGGTTTGTTTTTTTTTTTTTAGGTTTCAGTGGTGGTTTTTTTTAAATGTTAGAAGATCAACTGGTGTAGACCAATTGGTGGATTTGAACCATCTGATGAGTCTACATTGATAGACCCAATTAATTGGCGATTTTGAAAATTTTGTGGTGGTTTAACATGTTGCCAACTACCAAGATCTGATTCCCTATGTCATGTAGAAAACACTTGTACTTCTCATGGATTACATTAGCCAATGTCTAATACACTTTTAAGCATTGTGCATCAACCTTCTACAGTGTGATAACTCTAGTTACAAGTGTAGCTCCAGTTACAAGTTTTACAACATATCAAGTCTCGTCCGTGTTGTTTAGTATTTGTGTTGTCACTTTATGAGATAACTGATTATAGCAAATTTGGAAACTATATGATAACAATGGGCCTAGGAACCTGAACAACAATATTCCAATTTTTTTTTCTTGATCGGATTGCAGGCCGAGTGTGGTGGAATGTTGAATGGGTTGTTTGACTTGGAAGTTGGGTTCAGTTTGGATGAGTTTTGAAGGTTGGATTGGAGATTGGTGTAGGTGGGTGTTGAAGTTTGAATCCTAATAAAGAAAGACTCCTAAATAAATGGAGTTTCAATCCACTCGTGTAATGTTTCCTTGGGTTAGGTTGGATTTTTACCTAGTGAGGGTAGGAGATTCTTAGAGCTTAATTCTCTTCAAAAAGGCAGCATCTCAGAGAGGTATCTTCTAATATTCTTTTTTTTTATGTTTTTTTTCTTTTCATTTTACATCTTCATATGGTAGAACCAGCTTGAGTGTTTACATCCTCACCTCGGTGGTAAGAGGCGTCAGTTCTCACATGACTGCATACCCAGGGTTCAAACCCTCGTTACTGTCCTTTAGAGTTTTCAGTCTCACTGTCCTTGGGATTTGAACTCTCCAGTCATTTTGGTGACATTTTATGACCTTTAATCACATAACCTTCTTAAACTCATATGAGGCCTCCCTTTAGATTTTAAGTCATGTTGAAGTCGTTTGAGATCATTTGAGATCATTTTATCTTCTAATTGTCAAATTACATATTTTGGTTACGAATTGCTGAAGTTCAGAAACTGACCCCTTTTTTATGGTTGCCCACGACCATAAAACTTCCCACTTTATTTTCTCCACGTTTCAACAATCCTTTTCTTCACTAAATTGTCATTATGAGCACTATTAATGAGAATTTCAATTTTTCAAGTGGGCCAACCAAAAAATGACATGTGGCAAGCCTCTATAGCCTTTTAGGGGCCTTTTGTCTCCATCATCAACTAGGGGTATAGAACCCAAAACCTCCCGTTTTCTTACAAAAAAGTGTCATAAAAGGTGAGAAACATGTGAGATTCTTTTTTATATGCCACTTCTAAGTCCTAAAAACCTTTAAATATACCTTTTAGGTCCATTTCAAAGGGTACAAGCCACCAAAAGCTACCAAAGAAGAATGCTCTATTAAGCCTTTATCACACTGAGGGTCGTTTGGATGCACAAAAAAAGTATAATTTTTTTTATTTTAAGAAAGTTTTCTTATCTTTAAAAATAGGCTGTTTGGATAACTTGAGAATTTAAAACATTATCTCCTATCTTTCTAAAATATTGAAAGATTTTTTCCTTCACCCCTATGGTGTATGAAAAGAATGCTCTAAGATAATATTATGTGAGTTCACTGTCTCCCTCTCGCGCACGTCTTTTAAAAAAACACAAACCTTTCTTCTTGGGCGCGTCCTCCCTCTCACGTGAGTCCTTATGTGATCGCATTTATCCCGATTCAAGAACCAGGTGCAATATACTATTAACATTCTCAAGAAACCCAAACCATTGGGCTCTTTACTAACATCTAGTATGTTGTTCTTCCTTCTTCTCTGAATGTTTCTTTGTGGGCTTGATGTGCTTATTACTTTGGGTTGTTTGTGTTTAAACGGGGGCGATGGGGCACCTAAATGGTGGTGGGAATGTTGTTCTGGGTTGATTCAGTGTTTGATTTATTGGGAATTGGGACCAAATCTGAAGCTATTTTCATGAATGTTTTTGGAGACTACCATTTACTTCAAACTTGAATGTGAGTCATGATTGTAGCTTTGCTGGACTATGTTAGAAGGATGGGGGATTTTACATTGGTTTGATAAGATTAGCATAAATGATGGTGGTTGTCGTGAAGCTGTGGAGGTGAAAGTTGCATCCAACAAAATTGTTGGATTTTTATTACTTTCTATCTGGTATATGCCCTGTGATGTTGTTGGTTTGGGATGTTGAGGCTAGTTGGGAATTAAGTGGGGTTTTCCCATGCTTCCTTGATAGATAATTGCAATGTGACTTTTTTTGTTGTTGTTGTTGATGTTCATTCAAACCTCTTTGAAATTTAATTTTGACTATCATCTTGTGTCTTTATGTTACACTGATATATGTAATACTTATAATTTCCAATACACAGTTTCTATCGATTTGCACTTTTTTTGGTTAGTATCTCTCTTTCCAATAAACAATCTCTCTCTTGATTTACACCTTTTGGGTTAGCATAAACTCCTGAATCCCTAAATCCCAAAAAAAAAAAAAAAAAACCCACTCTGTCATTTTAGGTATACATTTGTAATAGTTAATCAATAATTTTGATGAATCATTATAATCCATCTTCTAATGTGTACTTCTCCTGCCATGTATTTTGCAGATATTTACATTATAGACATGGAGTGATGGTGCATGGGAAAGAGTATCCCATGGAGAAATAGGATTTTGCGTGATGGGTTGAGACTAGATGGTCCTCATTATTAGATCATCTTAATCCTTAATTATGGGCTTCAAAAGTTTAATAATTTTCAACCCTTGTTTGGGTCTTTTTTAGATGTGGACAAAAATTATGGGTCTTTTTTAGTTTTCTTATCACTGATAAAATGAAGTTCGCTTGGAATGTGGTTCTTTGTTTGGATTTTTTTTTTCAATTGGTAGAAATATACTTTGATGTAGCCTATTGTGGATTTGTAATGACCTAGAGAACAAAAGATTTTTGTTATTTTAGAAAAAAGATCGCTAAAGGGAAAGGCATTGTGATATGATTATCTCCAAAAACCATCATATTGGTGCATTTGGCTGTCATAATGCATTTGGCTGTCATCGATTTCGTTGTTGGAATATTTGCAATTTGGTATTCTTGGTTACTTCTATGAGTCTTTTTCATTGTTTATGTATCTCAATATATAGTCAGGACCAATCTTGTTGATGGAAGCGAAAAAAGGAACAAAAAACTTTAAAGATCGTAACGATATCGTTATAAAAAACTTTACAGGAAAAGCCGAACCATTTCCAGAGCGCCCAAAGGTTTGAACACTCTCTTTGAGGGTTCGAACCTTTGTGCTCTCTGAAAAATGGCTCCGGAAGGGCAGCAAGAGAAGGTTCGAACCCTCAAAGAAAGGGTTCGAACCTTTGAAGCCTGCCCTTTCTGGGCCAAATTCCAGAGAGCCCGATGGTTCAAACCCTGGCTTTTAGGGTTCGAACCTTCTTTTGTTGCCCTTTTAGAGCCATTTTCCAGAGAGTACAAAGGTTCGATCCCCCAAAGCGAGGGTTCGAACCTTCAAAATTTGTTTCATAGCTGTTATAGAGATCAGAAAAGCTTGTGGACGCCTCTTATGGATCTTTGGGACTTGGTTAGCTATCAATACTCAGATTGCCAGTAACTCAAATGCTACTATGACTTTGATTGAATGTAACTGATACTTGCAGTTAACTTTGGTTGCATTTAACTGCTACTTGCAAAGAACCTTACATTTTACTTGTAAATCAGGTTCTTAAAATGTACTCAAAGTTGCATACATCCGAATAGGAGGAGGAAGTGTGCATTAATATTGGACTTGTGCTTTATTTATTTATTCCATTCTAATTGATAGGTCATTTTGACTTCATGGAAGTGATGCAGTCATAAGGGTGAGCTCTCAAGTCTCAATAGAGTGAAAATGCTATTCTTTTCAAATTACAAAGTACCATAATGGTTCCAGACTTTGTGCCACCAGACAAAAAGGTCAAAAGAAAAAAGAAAAAGGAAAGAGCGCATAGGAATTCAAGAACGTTACAATCCCTTTATATGATATTCCATAACCTCACCCGTCAACACGACTAAGAATCACTTCTATGAACAAAAAGAACCATTCAAAGGTTGATGTCAGCCAGTTTTAACAAAAATACATTGTAACTAACTCCAGCTTCGGTGTTATTCTGACAGATTCCTTTCCACTTTGAAGGAACTAGACCCATGCCTTCATCCAAGAAGCTCTCAGACTTTGGCCTCCAATCACAAAAAAAAAAAAAAAAAAAAAAGAGGTCAAATATGATATATAGGAATTGAAAATGAAATAATAGTAAATTGTGTTTAATGCGAAAAAGAAAGGCAAAGGGTCAATGGTACCTGTCATCTTCTTTTGTTAGCACCAATCAATCAAGTACCCCACACATAATTTTAGGCTTTCTGATTAGTAAAAAAAGGTGGAGCATTACAGTACAAAAATTACAAAGACATGATGGTGCAACAAACATAAAAACATTTTAGCAGTGCAAACATTAACGATGAACCCAATAAATTCATAGATCCCATAAGTAAGGTTAAGAATAGCAACAAACATAAGAAAAAATATTTTATAATTGCAGATGGGATGATCTATAGATGGTTTTTAGGGGGAGGAATCTTTAGAACTTGAATTCCTACTCATACGAATCTGAATTTTGTGCCCGACATTGTTTTTTGATAACGATATCGTTACCATCATTTATAGTTTCTTCATCCATTTTTTCTATCCAAGAAGAAAATAATGGTGAATTTATATTGAGATGAATAAACAATAAGAAAGACTCACGGTTTCACTCAAAATCTAGTTTTCAAAATTTTCTGATAACGATATCGTTACAATTATTTATTGATTATGCGCCCATTTTTTTTTATCTCAAACAACAAAATGACAATAACTTTATAATGGGGTGCATAAATAATGAGAATGGCTCATGGATTTGGCTCAGAAATGCATTTTCCTAATAGGTATAGTTTGTCGCTCGCAGATTCTACACCTAGGTCACGAGTTCCCTAGTATTGGTTCCTGTTCTCCTTGATAATGATGATTGTCAGTTGATAAACTAACATGACTTCTCCTCTTTATAGTCTCACAATCAATCATAAGACTGACATCTGAACCCAAGTCTAGGAGCAGACCTGTTCATGGCTTTCTCAAGAATGCCGCCAAACAGTTTTGATAGATTGATGTAAGAACTTAAGAATCCTTGAGCTTTGTCAAAGTTGGCATTGGGCTTCCTGATAGGAAATACTTGATGATGGGAAGAGCCAGCTTGGGTTTGTCAAGAGGAACCTGATGACCAGCTCCCCTCACTGTGATAAGAGTGAGGCCTTCATACCCTTGGACCCATCCTCCTACCTGTAATAGCACATTACAAGTGTCTGTTAACTAGCAAAACTTATTCCATACAGTACAGAGAAAAAAAATACATTTGTTGATTGAAAAAACCATTGACAAGAAGACACAAAATGCCATCCAAATGACACGCACCAATCCATCTTTGTACAACTACCAGCACAAACCACAAACATCTCTATCAATAACCAACTGACGAGGCTCGTTTCATCTCGGCCAAGATTTTTTTCTAATGCACTTATAGAAATATTCCCACGAAGTTATTTGAATTCGGAAGGCTTGAAATTGTGTTGCACAACCGTCTTACTTTTTTCAAATGATGCTTTTATATCTGTATGTTGCAGTAGCAATAGGTTGTGTATCTTCATCCAAGAGTCTTCAAAAAGTCCCCTGGCTTGATCCAGCTACCGCTTCAGCTGTGCATGTTAACTCTCCACCCTGTTTGTAGCATTGTTCCCAAGATGCATGAACCTTGTCTGTCCAGGCAGCCACAAATTTGTCCTTGTACGCATCTAACCAAGACGTTCTAACATAATGAAGTGTTGTCAAATAGGTGATGAACTCCTTTAGAAATAAGTTTAATTGCAGATTGTAATGTTTCTCTGTGGATGAAGAGACCAACATGTTCCAGGTCATTATAAACCGGTCCCATTTGTCCTTCGTCTCAAACAATTTCTTGCATTTAGCCAAGATATTTCGGTTGATATGCCATCTGCATAAAAGATGTTTGGTGCCGGGAAAAACAATAGATATGGCGTTCATTAAAGCCATCTCTCTGTCAGTGATAATAACACTAGGAAGAACACCCTCGCCAATAACTTTATGCAAAATACCCAAAGCCCATGAGTAGCAGTCTTCACGTTCATTCTGGAGACATACAATGCATACCGAAAAAGTCTTCTTTGTGGATGTAACCCCAACTATCTCCAATAAGGGCATTCGATACCGATTGGTCTTGTATGTGCAGTCCATTATCAACACATGAGGAAATGCACACAAGAGGTCTAGACTGGTAGGGTGTGTGAAGAACAAGACAGTGACAGTATCTGTTGCAGGACAATTCCTATGCCACTCAATGTAACCATGCTCCGCCAATAATTTCAACAATTGCTGCATCTGACTCCGTCCAGCCCTCTCCGCAACTTTATGCCTCTGACGTGCATTGTAAATCGTCTTCATTGTGCTTACATTTAACTCATTTTTATGTTTCAGTGTCACCAAGATATCCTTTGGCCGAACCATATTCTTGGACATGTTTACCAGCAATGAAGTTTCCTCCTTCGTTAATCTTCCCGCAAATGAGTGCCCTTCCAGAAAGTCTGCAGCAGGATGATTATGCACACCACACACTACATGCAACATCCATTCCTCATTTGAGCCAACCACTTTGCCTTGTAACGTGAATGGGCCATCCACATTTTTTCGAACCAGTCTGCTTCAATTTCTTCCCACAGGTCCCATCTTTAGTTATCCTCGTGTCAAGACCCACTCCTCTCACACCCAAGGGTGAGCCTTGGTTTTTATTTCTCATGTTGGGCGCTGCTGATGTCTTAATCATAACAATGAAACCATTTCTCCTCCCAACCTCACGAGCCCAATTAGTTAGGGCTTCTTGGCTTGTGAATATCTGCACAAAACCAAACAAAATTCTATTGAACCAAGTGACTATATCAATTTAAATATCGAATGATTCATCTCGATTAATTACCTCTTGAGTGATAAACTCATTACTATAGTCGACTACACATTCCGAGCCAACCTTGCTGCATTCAGTAGGCGCATGAAACTGCTATGGAACAATTTTGTTAGAGTATGTAAATGACACAAGTGCATGGCTCTGAATATCCGGACAAAATTAAATTGTTCGGACCTAAACCATCACATAATGTCCTTATTTTTCGGTCATGCATGTCCGCATAGTTTCCCTAATTTCAGTCATTCATGTCAGCATTTTTTACTTCTTCTCGGCACTGTAGTGCCGCGCAAAGTACCTCTGGTCGGCCTTGCAGGGCCGCGCAGAGGACATTCGGTCGGACATGCAGGGCCGAACGGATCGTTTCTGCTCAATACACAAGTTGCGATGAATATGCTTACCTCAACGCTGCTAGAATGATCGGGAGACATCATCTGATTGTCCTTTCGCTCGTCCATTGATTAAGAATGCTAACAAAGTGAGTATCAACTTTGACATGAGGCTTTAAACCGAGAGAGAAGATGAAAAGGAGGGGGGGGACGTAGAGATCAGTAAAATGCAGGAAGAAGTCGAAACCTTGTCCTCATTTCATGATGTATGGCACAAACTAAATGGAAGCAAGTGGAGAGGAGTGATGAATGCTCGAAGTAGAACCCTTAACATACGTTCATTTTGGAGGGAAAAAAGACAGTGTGTAGATATCATTTCAATTAGACTGGGAGGGCTGAAGTTCAGACATTTTGGTAAATTTACAAGTGGGCATTTTAGTCACAATCTATTGCAGTGTGCGGAGAGCAAAACGCAGTGTGTAGGTAGCAACACTCAACATGAAATTGGCCATTTAACCTCTTAAGGTAAAAATAAGTGACGTTCTATTGGCACAACAAAATCTCCTTTCCCACACACAAATTTTTTAGAAAAACCTATGAAATTATATTTTGGTCCACCCTCCTTTCTCCCCACTTTCCCTTCACCTCCGGCGCTGGCCTGGACCGGCTCCCTCCCCTCCTCCCCTCCCTCTCTCTTCCTCCCTCTCCCTCTCCCTCTCTCACTGTTTTCTCTCTCCCTTCTCCCTTTCTCTCCCTCCTCAACTCCGACCTTGACCGGTAACGGCCACGTCCCTCTCCTCCCCTTCTCTCCCCTCCCTCCCCCACTGTTTTCTCCCCCTCCCTCCCTCCCTCTCCCTCCCCCACTGTTTGCTCCCCCTTCCCTGTCTCTCCCTCCCCATCTCTCTCCCTCTCCGCCAAGGAAAGGAAGGGAGATGGAGATGGAGACGGAGACGGAGACGGAGAGGGAGAGGGAGGGAGATGTGACTGCCCGATCTGCCGCCGGCCAAGGAAAGGAAGGGAGGCAGAGGGATGTGGCTGTCCGATTTTGCCGCCGGTCAAGGAAAGGAAGGGAGAGGGAGTGGAGCCAGTGGCTGCCGTCGGTCCAGGCCGGAGCCAGAGATGGGGAGGGAGAGAAAGGGAGAAGGGAGGGAGAGAGCGAAGGGGAGGAGAGGGATCCGCCGTCGTCCCGGGCTGATGGTCGCCGCCGGTCCAGGCCAACGCCGGAGGTGAAGGAAAGGTGGGGGAGATAAAGGAGGAGGGTGGGCAAAAATGTAATTTCATAGTTTTTGTTTTTTTTTTTAATGTGTGGTTGGGAATGGAGATTTCTTGTGTGCCAATAAAATGTCCCCAAAAGAAACATTTCCCATGCCCCCTTAAGAGTAAGTCCGGAATATTGAGTCACTGCCGTTGGCTACCTGTGAATAATCCCTGAAGAATGGCTCAACGATTGGCATTGGATTGATTTCAATGCACCCACAAAGCTTCCAGGATAGTGAGGATGGGTAAACTAAGGGGAATGTGTTTTGCTGCCCAAATCCTAATGCTGTTTGGGGGCTTTACATAAGGAGTTGAGTGAAATAAAGATTATTTTGAAGCAAGAATAAAATATAAATGGATTATGATGGTATATTATTTTTAGTTGTTTGTTATAGAATCTTTTTAACCTTTTGTATAGAAAAGTTGAGTTTTTGTCTTTTATGGAGAAAGCAGGTTGCTTTTTGACTTTTTTTTTTTATAAATATGGCATAAAATTTGAATTATAGTGCTTTGATGCGACTTCTTTTTGAAAAATGGGGGCTTTACATTGACTTGACTCTATTAGTAGAGTTTTCCAAACAAGCCGGGGGAGACAAGGGTCGGATGACTGGCTGCTCCATGCTTTTAGAACCTCTCTGAGGTGGACCTAGCAACTTCTACATCTCTACCAACATTAAAATGGCACGTTTGTGTAGAGGCAACTTCCATGGGAAGATGAAATTGCCACATCAGGGTCAAGAATGCAAAAAATGTCATGTGTGTGTGACTATTTACTGTTGAATTCTCTTATTATGCTCTTTGAGCAAAGATCAAAATAAACAGCTGCAAACATCAAATCAGAATTTTTACCTTCGAGGTGGAAAAATACTACAGTAGCGTTTAGAAAGCACATATTTCACAATTAAAATTTAACTAGTCACTAAACACAAACTTGGATATAAAGTTCATAAACAAGACTAAAGGGTGGGCTAACCAATGTCCCCCCCCCCCCCCCCCCCCCCCCCCCCCCCCCCCCAACAAACAACCAATAAAACAGTTCCTCTTCATTCATAAACATGCAACAACCTGTAAGCATCCATTTCCTTGAGTGCGGATAAATATAACTCTTTTCTTCTCAATAGCTCTACCAACCAGCGGCTTCATCCACAGGTCATGGATGGGCTAGATTATGAATTAATTTCCCATCTGATCAATAATGACAAAAACTGAGACAGATATGGAACATGTAAGTGTTGGTGAAATCTTGATGGGTTCCATAAGCCAATATTAGCTTCCCAGAATTCGAATGCTTTAAGGGTACCTAACCTAAAACCTTGTAGCCCCAATCAATGATGCAGTGTACAAATTAATAGCCAAAGCTACACTTGTCTGGGCTAAAGCAACATAAGTGGATGAAGACTCAATATTAGATACTTGCTGGAGTAGAGCTTAAAAAAAAAAATCACCCTTTATAATATTTGACTAGATTCACATGAAGAGATGAACAGCTGGGAAGAAGGATTTCACTTGATGCCTCTTAATGGAAGACAATTTGGCAGATCCAAACAAGAATCAACGGCGAGACTGCGACAACCACAATGAAAGCAAAACAGGTCTTACTGCCCTCTACAACAACCATCACCATCTCATCCACCTCCACCAGCACCTATACCCCCTCGTCGCTTTCTTATACCTCTAGCAGCTCTAGAAGTAGATTTAATGCTGGCTTGGTCACACTGAATTGCACAAAATCAGCCTTTCAGAAGGCACTGAAGACACCACGATACTCTTTCTCATACATATGAAACTGTGCATATTCCACCTAGGTAGCGCAGCTAGTGATCTTCAGCATGTTTTTAATGATGTAACTCTAATTTCTCACGTTTGGCAACTAAATCATTGGGGAAAAGATATTCGATTTCACTTAAAGTTGTGGTAAATTCATATTTGACAATTGTAAGTTCATGAGGATTTAGACAAATGAAAATCTTCATTGTTAGGATTTTCCGATCCAACCACCCCCCATAAGATTTGAAAATCTCCACTTAAGTGGATTTGCACACTGAACCTTATTTTTCTCAGCTATATGCTCGATATACACTAATATCAATGTGAAATCATCAACTATACAAATCTCCAGTAAAGAATCCTTGTTCAGGTGGTAGTGAAGAATCATTAGATCTATGGATTCTTCTCCTGTTACCAAACATGCTACAAAGTCTCTTCTAAACAACTACAGCCTCCTCTGCAACATGTAGATATAGCCTTCTCTACCTTGTCTACATCAGTTCATATATTCTGGCCAAAATTGTCTTTTCTATGAATATAATTCATGATAACATCAAGCTTTCATGTTTGAGGCCAGCTCCCCTAAGCTCAGCTTAGGATAAGGTAAGCCCAAGTGTATGTTGGGACCCACTTGGGGACCCACATGGGGATGGAGGTTGGGGGGATTTCAAGGACTCCCTAAGATCTTCCTCCCTGCAAAAAATCAGTCCCACCCGTAATTTCTATCATCTCCATATGGGCCAAAGAGTTTAATGGTTAACAATCCATTCAGATTGATATATAGTCAATCCAACGGTCCAGTAAATTCAGATCTTACCGAAAGTTGGTGGACATGTGCAATTTAAGGAGTCATGTGTTTGGTCCATTTGGATGGACCAAAGGTGGGCCCTACAAGCATGAGCTTACGAAATTTTCTTCCTAAGCTCGAGCTTAGGGTAGCCTTGGCCTTCATGTTTAGCATCCACAAAATTACTGACTGTAATGTTGCCTCCCACTCGGCATGCTTACATTTATCATCCCATTGTTCCTCCAGACTTCCATCAGTGTATCCAAACATAAGATTTCCCTACAACAGCTGACAATCAATACAATTTAGTATACAATGGTATATTTGTGATTTTAATATTACGATTTTCATTTTAATTTATCATTGTTGTCAATGGTTACAATCCCATAAGAGGGAAAAAGCCTTTACTCAAGAAAAATCAAGGAACCCTAGAATTTCATAATAGATTTTTAAATAAAAATAAACCCAGAAACACCAACTAGAAATTACCACAAGAATGACTGTCCCATAAGTACATTTCACTAGGCCATCCCATTCCCAGTCCATTTGAACACAGGTCTGATTGTGGCTGCAAAATAGAATAAATCCAGTGACTTCAACAAAATAACCACAAACATCTGTGCGACATGATTTAAGGGTAACTGTTCATACTCAATCCCCTTTAATAATACAATAACTTATGGTAGAAATAGTAAATGAACAAAAACAAAACAAACTATATAATATACTGCAGAAGAACACAAAATCATACTCCTTCACAGAAAGGAAAGATCATACAGGTAGAGCACGCCAATTACAACTCGAAGTTTCTACTAAACGTATTTTGTGGATGCAAAACTCACCTAACAAGTAAGAAGCAATACAAATACCATCCTCAAACCAAAAACAGGAGGACCAAATCATATTACAAGGAGGCAGGCATTGTGAGGGCAATCAATCTCCAAAAAAAAGTGCATCTTCTTGTTACTTCCTTTCTATTACCAGCATCCTGGAAACATCTGATGAACCCTGATCAGTGATGTGTCAGAAAGGTTTTAAGGGGCCAATATCTCGGACACCCGCTGCTCTGCATCAACGGGGATTTCTCTCCCTGGGACCTTGACCTTCAGGAGATTCAGATACCTGTCAAAACCAGAGCTCCACCATAAAATTTTCCTGAATTTTCTGATAAGGAAGATTCCAATTTTCATATCTACTTACTCTGCAGGTGAGAACGGGCGCTCATGTTCTGTGATGGAGGCCAGCAAAGCCTGCAGGAAAGGACAATAATCTCTGAAACAAACTGAAACAGAGGATGGTGCAAGTAGAAATTGAAGCAGGATAAATTACCTCAAATGGTAAATTTAGAAGCTCATAGTAAGTCCTCACACAGTCTAATCTCTTTTGGACAGCTTCATTGCTGATCGAAGGAATAGCTGCTAAAGCCTGCAATATTGAAAGTAGTTAATGTAGATTAAGGGCCTGTTTGTTTGCATTGTATCACGTAGGAACTAAAGACATAGGAAATCATGGTCAAATATCTCCATTGTTCAAGAGGTGAGGGGTGATTGATATAAGGTGAAGATGTAGATGGGACCTTGACTTTCCTAGGTATTGAATTACTAAGGTAGGGTGATGGCTGGGCATTCATTTCCATCTTCCATTGATTCCGTTTCCATAAAGCGGAGGTTATTTGATGGTCAGTTATGTACATTTGCCTTTTGGGGACCTTGACTTTCCTAGGTATCGAATTACTAGGTAGGGTGATGGCTGGGTATTCATTTCCATCTTCCATTGATTCAGTTTTTTCCATAAAGTGGAGGTTATTTGACAGTTGTGCATATTCACCTTTTGGTTTTCCTTTTTAATCACTTCCAACATGAATTCCTATGTATTTTATGCAAACAAACATGACCTAAATAGTTTTCTTTTTCTTATGTTAACTAATTTAGATGTCTTTCAAAAAGGCCCCTGTATTTCCAGACCTCAAAAAGGCCACTGTATTTTATATTTATTACTAAACCTCCTTGGTCTGACATTGAACAAATAACTGTTAGATTTTATGGACAAATGGAAAAAATACCATTGCTTAAGCTTAACACATCTTACTAACTCTTTAACTTTTTTTTACCGAAAAAAAAAGAAGAAAAAAACCTCAAGTTAGTTGGGCCCACCTGGATGCATGATGACCAAGGGAGGCATGGCCATAGTTACTTAGTTTGCAGTTTGGTTAATTTGTATTCCTGTTTGCAATTTGTAATTAGGGACTTAGGTTGATCAGAAAATTCGATGGAGTAGGTTCATTTGATTTGCTTCTCAATTTGTTTGATTCGGTTCAAGTTCATCATATTCGATGAACTAATTTATCTGTGCCAATGCTATTAATCCATCACCAGGGCCCACATCTAAATCCGAACCACTCAAAATAACGGATTGATACATTTAATCATACGCGGAATTTTACTTCAATCAGAGTAGGGCACATATTCAGATCGATTACATGTAAAACACATGGTTAAAATAAAAACTAAGGTAAAATCACATATTTTACTAGTGAGCAATCTTAAGGTGGGGCCAACTATGGTTGGAGTTAGATATGGATTAGTGCTAATACATAAGGGTCCAGTGCTTTTGAGTAGCTTGGCCTTTTAGGTAGGCACCACTAGTGGATTTCTAGGACTGGAGTTAGAGAAATAAATGAGATTAGTTTGGTAAAAACAGCTTATGTGAATTGAACTGTGAATGACTCAAAATGAACTTTTCACAGTTTGAAAGCTTTCTGAGCGAACTAGGGAACTATTGGCATGGAGATGGAAAGGCGCCTATGTAGATCAGAAAAATATGTAATGTAAATCTGATCAAATGATTTCAACCCACAGTTTCAGTTCCTTGAACTTTAATGGCTACACATTGTGTAAACCTCCTCTGATAAAAATCCAATGGCGAATAATGTCCAGAAGTGTGAAATGGGATCAGATCCAATCAATGAAGGGGCTGGCTTGTGTGAATGGGTTGGACTGATTAAAAGTGGGCCCCCCCCTATATGAAAGCCCAAAAAGGAGGGTTTGTGAAAAGGGGGCATTTTGAAAAAATCATCTTTAGTCATTTGAGTTTTCCTTAGAGATAAATTGGTCAAAAAC
The DNA here is from genome assembly GCA_012931725.1 of Litsea cubeba. Taxonomy (NCBI): domain Eukaryota; kingdom Viridiplantae; phylum Streptophyta; class Magnoliopsida; order Laurales; family Lauraceae; genus Litsea; species Litsea cubeba. The sequence continues at coordinate 15,085,174 of CM022951.1, forward strand.
AAAAAATGAACAGTATAGTTGGTTTTACATAGTTTGACCGTTAGTCACGGGAGGTTTTAGTAAAATACAAAGTATAGGGGCCTTTTAGAGGCTGTGTAAAAATGCAGGGGTGACTTTTTTTTGTAAAAAAAAATTTACAAATGAATATAAATGATAATTTGAAAATGAATGGAAGTGAAGTTAATAAAAAAAATTTAAGAAACAGAATTCATTAGGAAAGAGTTGTATAGCAATGATACAAAATGCATAAATGTGGTTGCAGGTCATGAAGTTATGGTAGAAGAAATTCAAATAACTGAATTTAGCCTTCTTGTGTAAATTTCTCTACAGAAAAATATCTCATCATCTTTTCATAATGTTCTTCGCCATTAAAATCTATTTTTTAACTAAGAAAATGAAAACGAGTTGACAGCTCCTTTCATTCTCAAATTACAAGTTCATCATCACCACAAGAAATTCTATAAATATCCTGCAACTAGTAACTAACTCTCTTAGAACCTGCCAGTGATGTTGGACAGTTTGGAAATGAGTTTGGTGAAAAAAGAGAGAAGTGGTTAAAAATAGGCGGTGAAAATACAACTTCTTTCCACTGTATGGCCAAATTTGAAGCTGACACAAAGAAGAGCTGGTGGTGGACAATCCTAAAGAAGTGGAATAGCTGATTGCTGTAATCAGCAGTTAGAATGTCTGAAGGAAATGAATGGTTGTGATGTTTTCATAATATAGAGAAATTTCCTACAAAAATACCCACCTGTTCCAATGCAATGGAGTTTCGGCATATCTGCTGGACACCAAAAAGGTTGATGGACTTCAAATCAGCCAATGCCTGCTAAGACATTTGTATCTTAATGAGTAATGAATGACAAATATGATAGATTTCCTTTTATGCAAAAATATGACCGATTTAATTTAAAACCAATAATCAGAGGTTTTCAACATTTCCATAACTATAATCATATCTAAGCAAACCTTGATTGATGCATTAGCTGCTATTCCACAGATTCCACCAAAGATATAATTTCGCTTTACTTCTGCAACAAAAGGTGCCATCTCCTCATCGCGGCGTGTTATCTGTGGCCACAGGGGAAGCAACTCATATAATTGCAAATTTTATATATTTAGATAAATTATTATATCTAACCAGAATGAAGGATGTAGAACTTATCATAGGATATACAGTACAGAAACAAAATGTCACACCTGCACCAATCTAGTGCAGACAATCCTCAGTGACGCATCTTGTGAATTGACAACACACCCCACTTGAGAAATGACAAGAGGCTTTATTTTCCAAGGGCTTTAAAATAAGTCGTACAAAGAGAGAATATATGAATTGAAACTTTAGTTGAGATGTGCATACAGATAAAATGCATGTGAAAACTGAAGCTCAAGTGTACCACAAAGAGATTTATTCCAATACCTTGGTTCGATAATTAGTAAGGATGGAGAGATTGAGGAAGATATTATTCTATAATTAGTAAGGATGGAGAGATTGAGGAAGATGTCGAACATAGGATAAGAGCGAGATGGTTGAAGTGGAGACCTGATTCTAGAGTGCTTTATGATTGGCGCATACCAGCAAGATTGAACTAAGAATTTACAAGGTGAACTAAATTTTTTTACAAGGCAATGATTAGACCAACTGGGACCAATACAACAGAACGTTGGCCAGTCAAGAGGCAACACATGCACAAAATGAGGAGCAGAGATATGAATATTGAGATGGATGTGTGGTAAAACTAGGAAAGATAAAATTAGAAATTAGCATATCTAGGAGCATTTAGTGGTAGCATCAATAGGTGGTAAATTAAAAAAAGACTCGTTTGAGATAATTTGGATATGTCCAACATAAGCTAGTAATGGTGCCACTGAGGAAAAGTCTTTAGATGAAAGTTGATGGCCCGCCAAGGTAAAGGAGTAGGCCGAAGAGGGCGTGGATGGAAATAGTATGGTTGGATCTGAAGAGATGCAATCATCAGAGGATTTCGTGTAGGATAGACCAGGAAGGAGAACCATAATTCATGTAGTGTACCCCCCAACGTAGTTAGGACGAGAGAGTGTGTGTGTCTCTCTCTATATATATATCTATATAATAAGGGAGCTCAGTTTTTGTATATATTTATATAGGGAGGTGCTCTTGTGAGAGAGACTCACCTTACTATGAGAGATAAGGTGGGGGTGCTCACATCCATATCCAATGTCAACAACTTAAATGTGAGCCCCCCCTACCTTTATCTCTCATAGTAAGGTGAGAGTGTCTCTTCCAAGAGCACCTCCAATATATATATATATATATATATGAGCAGGGCTCTCCTAAGCGGAAGCTTACCTTATCCTAAGCTGGAATAGTGCTGGTGTTGATTTGTGGGACCAGCACTATTTCAGCTTAGGAGAGTTGGCCCGTATATATATATATATATATATGTGGAGATGCTCTTATGAGAGATATCTCTCACCTTATATGCGAGATAAGGTGGGGCCCTCACATCCATATGCCAACAACTTAAATGTGAGGGCTCCCACCCCTATCTCTCATAGTAAGGTGAGAGCATCTCTCATAGGAGCATCTCTCACCTTACTATGAGAGATAGGATGGGGGCCCTCACATTTATATCCAATGCCAATAGCTTAACTATGAGGGCCCTCACCCCTATCTGTCATAGTAAGGTGTAGGAGCATCTCCCATATATATATATATATATATATATATGGGTCATGGTCTGCTAAGAGGTACCTCTCATGGATTTGCCTGAGGTAACCTTTTTACCACCACATGAGATAGCCCATAATAAATCCAATCCCCTTACACTCACCCATTTTCAGATTAAATCTCATGAAAAATATAACCTACTTAACCAATAAAAACTTAAGGCCTGTAACCCAACGGTCAGTATAGTTCATTAGGGTGAATGCTAATTCACGAGGGGCTAGTGAGCGTGAGGGGGTTGGATTTATCATGGGGCGTCACACGTGGTGGTAAAAAGGTCATGTCTCGAGGAATTTGGATAGGTAGCCCTTACCAGAACATGACCCATGTATGTATGTGTATATAAAGCCTTGATCCGGTACACTATGTATGTATCATAATATGGTATGAGGTAGATGGAACCATCGATCTTGGGGGGGGTGTGTGTGTGTGTGTGTGTGTGTGTGTGTGGGGTGGGGGGGGGGGGGGGGGGGGGGGGTGGGCAGTCCTAGATATTAAAAAAAGGGTATGGACAAGTATACAGGGATAGGGGATATCACTTTGCACTTTTGGTAATCTACGACATGGATACAGATACGGGTGCCTTAATTTTTTTTCTGAGACCACTTTTGAAATAATGAAATTGTCATTGTTTACATTTCTTTCTAACATTTTCTATGTTGAGAAGTACGAAAATTAAAAGAACTAAATGAAATAATGGACTTGGTAAGTTGGACGTGCCAAAATTGTTCCCAAGAAGTATTGGTGCAGTAGTGGGTACGAATGCAATAGTCGTATCAGTCTGATACGGATACATTGAGCTTGTACAAGTATCCGGGTAACATAGGTTAGAAGGATCAAGTTTGACTCTGTGAAATTGATCCTTTATTTCGTATCCACAAGCATGCGGAAGGAGATCTCCTACATCTTAATTTCTTTTTCTCTTTCCTATCTACAGTGTGCAATACTCATTAGGAAATGAGGAAAATGAATATGTACAAAAACTTTTTAAGGATAATGAGGAATTGAATAAATAGGTCTTTGTTAAAGATGTATCAAAACTTTAGTCAAGTAAAGCTCCAAAGTAACCAGAATAATATTCTGACCTGTGCTGTCAGTGAAATAATGAAATCATCTGGCTCTTCCGCATCTTGGTCCTCTACGTATTCCTGATTGGCCATTTCCTGTGAAAAATAAAATGCATTTAAATGTTATTACCCTAATTCTACAAATCATTTCTACGATTCCCAATTAAAAATAACAGACCTGCATATGGAAAATTGTTTCTAACTGCATCTCCACACGTAAAACCTTGAGGCAGTCAATTGCCAATCTTCTATATTCATCCGCAAGAGATGCAAGATTCTTTGTAAGCGCACTTTTAGTCCGTGTATGCTGACGATGTTGATGGGTGTGGTTCTCCTCTTCCATATGATTTGGTACTTTTAGGGATGTTTGCCCAAACCTATGTTATTGTGTAGGATGGACACCATGTAAGCTGTTTCAGAACAATGCAAGTTCCTATGACATTTAACGGTAATATACTTGCAAGACTAACATATTTTACAAAAAATCTGATTTTTAAAAATATGAATAATAAAATAATGTTAATGAGTGATAAATTGAATGAGACAAACTATTCATTAATTACAAAATGTAGAGCAGGGTGAATATGCCATAGTTACATTCAAATAGGTTGAATAATCTATTTCACTTAGTTTTACTGATTCTTGGTTTGCCCCTATCAGGTAACCAGAATCTAGAGACAGCAGTTGATTATGACAATTTGGAGATAAGATATGACATATGCAGCTGAGCGGCGCAAACTCAAAAGTTTACTAGAGGATTAGCCTTCTTCAATTATCAGAATGCATTTATTTGTTCAAAAATAAGACTAAATAAGACTAGTAGTTGAATTGGTTATGGCTTTATTTAGTTTTTGATTAACTTATTCAGTCCTTTTGAATTAGGCATTTAATTTAAGGATTAGTTTCATTTTTATTAAATGTTTCCTATTTGATTTATGCTGTGGAATGTGATATGTGTTTACTCATGAAGCGGAATTCATGGGCCCTGGATTTCAGGTTGTGACAGTGGACATGCCACAATTATTTGGGAGGTCGGAGTCGGAGCAATCTTTTAAAAATGGGACTCGGGCCAACTTCGTTACCCTTTGGACCAATTTGCACTGTAGTTCCAAATAACCTTTCAAAAAATATTAACAATAAAAAAAAGGAAAAAAAAAGAAATTATTGTTCTAGGAATCTAGAATTTTAAGACAATTGTATTTTATTTAATAATAATGGATTTAAGTAGCTATAGGCACTCACTTATACATTTCATTGAGTTGGATGAATATTACCTCTAATCATGCTTAGATCTTTCAAAGAAAATTATGGGTTTTTTTTTTTTTTTTAATCTTCCATAATCAGTGCAAGACATCCCTAAGAGTCTCATTTAGCTTCTCATCATAGAAAAATTTGGGAGTCAGCCAAGTATTGTGCTAAGGGCCCAAAGACTATAGAACTTGGTTAACTAGAAGACTCGGAGTCATGGTTTAAAAAATCAGTCGAGTTTGAGTCAACTCGGACTTGGCGCTGTCTAGGTCGGGTCATAATATATATAGAAGCCAACCACTGGTGCAAAGCTGCCATCGTCTTTGTTTTCTCAATCCCATTGTTAGCGGCAGATAGGTTGTGGGTTTTTTATGGCCTAGGAGGTGGGCTTTTTTCCTGGCCTGGGATGTCGGTTTCTCTTTTCTCTTCTTTCTTTTTAATTCCCGTTTCCTGGTGATCTGGCATCTGTGCTGACAGTGCCCTGAAACAGGAACTCCATACTTTGCTGTATTTTTGTTATATTGTCTGTCTATAATAGACCAAATCTTGCCTTACCAAAAAAAAAAAAAAAATCTAAAATCCTGGACATGGGATAGTCTCATCCAATCCATAACATGAAATATCATATTTAATAGTAAAATTTTAATGATCCTTTCCATCTTTAGAACATTTCTAAGCTAAAGAAATTATCACTATTTTATTTCATTTCTAAAATTTCACAAATGAAAGAGAAAAGGAAAAGAACTTTACAAAATCATAACCTTGGCACAACAGGATAGGCTATGATAGTAGGCTAAAAGTATCTGTGCAAGACCTTACACTAGTAGCAGTCAAGGTTTAAAAAAGCATTTTGTTGGGGATATCGGTCAGCAGCCAAAACAATTAGTAGCAGTTGTGGAAATATGTATCAACATGGCGGTGTGAATTGAAAATGAGGTAAAAAAGATTAAAAAAAAAATTCTAAAAAATTCAGAATAATAGATGTTAGAATTTAATGTTTTTCTTATGAGTAACTAAGATGGTCGGGACCCCTCATAAAATAATGGTATTGTACTGTTATATTGTAATATCCCATACCACGTGGGGAATTGGGATGGGAAACAATTAGTAAAAGGGCATGGGTGGGACCCTTAGACCTTGGCTGTTGTATAAATTAGTTGTTTAATCCTTAATGGATTAGAAGAAGCCACGTGGGTTAATCTTAGGATTAGAAGAAGACTTGTACATCAACTCGACTTAGTGGCTTACATGAGTTGTATTTTGAGGAGAGCTCTAAGTTCTGTGTAAAGGACTCTACATTCACCTATCGTGCATTATAAATAAGCAACCATCGACCCTAGTAGTATCATTCAATCTTCTCCTTCTTTCCTTTGAGAGAAAATCTGAGGAGGGTCTTGTGGCTGAAACTCAGGAGAAGAAGGCAATCAGTGAAGGAGCGATTAGCGGATGTCCTATTCGCGCCCTCACATTGCGAACGCAATGATCACATACCGGAGGTGCGTGGATCTTCCTAAATACCCTAGATGATTTATTCAGATGACCGTCAATAGTGAATGTGATTTTTCTGTAACCATGGAGTAGACATAAAATCTGTTTGAGTCGAGGGAATCATGTATGAATGGCTGTTTGAATGTTATAATTGATATGGAGTGCGAATTCATGAACACCCATCGAATGGATGTGAAATTGGTGAAAACAGAGGCCTGGCATTAATGGAACATATTGACATTGAGGGATTGTGGGACCCTGTGGCCCACTAGGTGGAAGATCTGGTCCAGAGATCTGAAGGGGGACCCTTGGGTGACCCTTAGGGTGGATGACCCATGAAGAGTGGGACCCATCTGGGCCATCATCCAGTTGATTGAGTAAAGACAGCGGCAGTTTTTGCACAAATCTGGTGGACTGTCGACAGCCCTTGTAGGATCTTAGGGTTGACTTGATGAGTAATCAGAACCCCACATCTGATCAGGGGCCCAGGGGCGACCTTGGTAGGGGTGGACCCATGAGTAGTTGACCCCATCTGACCTGTAATCAATCAGATAGAGGGCTGCAGGCGTGAGTTGTGTAAAGATCAACAGATCCTTGTATTGAAGAAGAAGATGAAGAATAAGAGAGAGAGAGTGGAGAGATTGTGGAATTTGTCGTATCCCAAAGGGGGGATCGACTGTTGCTCTTTATACACAAAGTATTGCTCATTACAGCCTATGATTGATCCTAATTACATGCGTATATAAGTAAAAAAGGAAAGAATATAAAATTGATTGGATATCATACAACTATACAATGTTGACCAAATCTAAGAGATCCCACACGTGGGTTTGAATCTTTGGGCCTCTTAGTCATGGGCCTTGAGAGATGGGCCTGCTTCTTTGTTTGTGTTTCTACACTCTCCCTCAAACTGATGCAGTGGTTTGCCAAGAAGCATCAATTTGGAAAGAATGGAATCATGACGATCGCGGGGCAAGCCCTTGGTGAACACATCTGCCAGTTGTTCAAATGAAGAGATATAGGGTAGACTGATATCTTCACAGACAAAGTACTGATGGATAAAGTGACGGTCAATTTTAATGTGCTTAGTGCGCTCATGGAAAACAATATTCTTTGCAATTCGAATAGCACTTGTGTTATCTCCATACAACGGTGTAGGGTCTTTGGTGAGGATGCTGAATTCTCGAAGAAGGCGACGCAACCATATGACTTCGCTGCAGGCAGAAGACAGAGAAGGACCCAAGGACATGCACCATCCGGTCATCGAGCGAGGAGTGTCGGGACATCCAGCCCAATCGGCATCAGCATATGCTGTCAATTGTAATGAAGAGGTGGAAGGGTAAAATAAACCACGATCCCGAGTACCCTTTACATATTGGAGAATTCGATAAATAGCTTGAAGATGTGGTTTATGAGGATGGCCTATAAACTGGCTAACAATCTGCACAACATGTGATATATCGGGCCGCGTCATGGTTAAGTAGAGCAGGCTACCAACCAAATGACGAAATATGGTAGGAACTGGGAGAGGATGCCATATACCAACCCAAAAGCTTAAGCTCTTAGGTGGAAGGCCCTTGAAGCCTTGCCAAAGGCATTACTTAGGCGATGTGGTTTGTGGGGCTTCACATTACCAACACTCCCCCTCACGAGCAAGCCCAACAGATTTCATGGACGGGCCTGCCACGTGGGCTACACAAGAACGAGGGGATCGGAACCCGCTCTGATACCATGCAATGATCAACAGATCCTTGTATTGAAGGAGAGAGAGAGAGAGAGAGAGAGAGAGAGAGAGAGAGAGAGAGAGAGAGAGAGAGAGAGAGAGAGAGAGAGAGAGAGAGAGAGAGAGAGAGATTGTGGAATTTGTCGTATCCTAAAGGGGGGACCGACTGTTGCTCTTTATACACAAAGTATTGCTCATGTTGGTAAAGTAAAGCCCCACATCCCACATCGCCTAAGTAATGCCTTTGGCAAGGCTTCATATATACCTGTTTTGGGCCTTCTACCTAAGAGCTTAAGGCGATGTGGGATGCGGGGCTTTACTTTACCAACAAGTTGCATGTATTTATCGACAAAAACTGTTTGGGAAACCTTATGATGAATCAGATCTAGAGATAATTGAACATACCCCCAGGGAAACCCTAAGGACCAAGGCATCTGGGTTTTGGACCAGTGGGACTCACTGTCCAATATACTCAAAGAGTCCCAGGCATGAGTAATTACAGGAACTTGGCATGAAGTTGTCTTGATCTGTGGGCCATAGAGAGGGGTCTGATGATGGATCAGCTCCATCAGTTTGAGGGTTTACCCTTAGGCGACCGTGAGCTTGAGGTCTGATCTGGAATTGCTCAAGTAGGACCCACTAGATTTTACATCAAGGTGTTACAGGTGTGAAACACTTGTATCTCTAGGTTGTGTGTGTAAATGTGGTCTGGGTGGACTCTATGAAAGGGGATAACCCTGGACTTTGTATGTGATTGACATCTAATCTTCCTATTTAGATTAACCAAGGCCTTATGTGGATTATAATTAATTATGTGGACTGTTGCATTGGAATTTTAGTGTAATATTCTACTCATGACTAGAAGTGGGGCAGCAACAAGTAAATTGTGTAGGGGGCTGGGCCCACAATGCTGATTATATAGATTATTAATAATGCTGAGTTATGGTTGATGTGTGATTGTGAGATATTGTGCACTGGATCCCAGACATGGGATGTTGGACTTGGTGTTCGGATGATTGATGGCTTCTGGCCATGGTGGCCGTTGTATTGGCTGGTCCTTGGTGGACGGGAATGATGAGATAAGGCCATGGTGGCCGGTAGACGTGTATAATTAGCCTTGGTGGTGTGGTAAGGTGCATGGGGCACGAGTATGTAATTGAAGGGGCTTTTTGTAAGACCCCGACCCGAGAGACCTCGTTTAGAGTTGATTAAGTTGTGTTTTAGTTTAAGTGTGTTTAGTGGTTTTGGATTAGTTGGGGATTAGAATAGCTTTTATAATAGCTTTGGGGAATTTGGAGAGCCTTTTTAATTGTGGGACCCTTTGAGGGTTCTGGTTACGTATTGTGTGAGATTGGGGGTTTACCGATGATTTCAAAAAAATCGTGTTTTAACCCCATTGGACTTATCTTGTTAATCCCTACAACTTTCATGTTGACATCGTTCCCATTCGAGGACCCTAAACCCGATTTCTCACTAATTGAGGGCAAAATGGTCTTTTTACCCAAAATCTGGACACCAATTTCAATGTCACCAAAATGTGCAAAATATATACTTTTTGGAAACTAGAAATTTTGCCGATCAACTTTGTCTTCTTCGTCGAATTCGTCGAAGCACCGAAAACCATGTTTTGAGCCCGAGAAGTCTTTTAAGTTGTGGGCCCCACTCCCACTTACTATATATAGAAAGCTTCTTCTTCATTTTTCCCATTTCTGGCAAAAAACCCTAGAGGAGAAGAGAAATCTCAGCCCTAAGGGTTTTCCCTTACCTTTTCTTGCTTCTTCATCTTCAATCCCCCACTAAGCTAGTGCTAATGGAAAATTAGTTGCTATAATCTTCTTCCTCATCTCAAGGCCTTCATCTTGACACCATTGTTGAAGAAAACCGCCCACTCCAAGACTTCCTTTGGACAACACCTTGCTTTTTGAAGAACTTCCTTGTAAGTGATCTTTCTAAAAGTTTTATAATCTTGTTTGTTTAGCCCTAGGGAAACTCCATTTCAATTATTGGAAAATTCCGTCTTGTTTTACTTGGATTTTGATAATCTAGGGTTTGGATTTGGGGGTTTTGTGTATAGGTGTTTGATTGTGGGCTTAAGAGGTGATTAGAGCTCAAATTGATTTGCATTGGACCCAAGGCAAGTGGATGAAATGATTCTCATGTGTTTTATCATGTTTTCTGCAAAAATCTTGATTTGTCTTCATTAATGGTTTTAATGATTTATCATGTTTGATGGTTTAGTCTTATTGATTTTGAATGATGATTTGATGAGATAATGAGGTCAAGGAATAGCCCAATTATTCGTGAAGATATGTATGGAAGAAGGGGAAAGAAAGGAAATGGATAGGAGTTGGACAAGAGAAGAATTCAACCAAATGGGTTGAGATTCGTTACAGGACCGATCGATCGCCCATCAGGTCCGATCGATCGGACTGTAAATAACGGAGAGGGTTCTCAGGACCGATCGATCGCCCATCAGGTCCGATCGATCGGACTGTAAATAACTGAGAGGGTTTCCAGGACCGATCGATCGCCCATCAGGTCCGATCGATCGGACTGTAAATAACTGGAAGCAATTCAGGACCGATCGATCGGCCAAGGAGCCCGATCGATCGGACTGAAATGAGATGAACTGTAAAATAAGAGAATTGTGGGACTATTTCCCAGATTCATTCCAAGCCCATACTCAAGTCCAATTCAGCTCTATCCCTTATCTTCTTATTTGAAGGCATTGAACCACCCATGAATGAATTGGGTAAATTGCAAAGGGTTGTAGTGGGGAGGTATTATTTGGAGCCCCATTGTTATTTAGGGACTTGTAAGGCATTACGTGAAGTCCGGAGGAAGGGGAAACTCATCATGGAGATTCTATGAGATTTTCTAGATTGACCAATGTGTATAAGGACCCGGAATGTCCTTAACTCTTAAAGAGTACCAAAATTACATCATGATTGACATACGGGACCCTATTCGCACTGATTCAATTCTAGAAACCCCATTGTTAGCCTGTAAAGGTATGGAAAACTATTTGTATTCGATTTTCAACCAAACTCCTATTTTGGGATTTCAACCCATATGATACGACTAGACTATTTCAAGAGTACTAGAAGAGATGTGCTTAGCTTTTGCTAACCGGTATATGTCAACTTGAGGGGAATGTGTATTTTGTGCATCTTGGCACCCCGTTTCTTACTGTGCATGTGATTTGATTTATCGTATTTGACCTATGAGTCGGCACCACTGAGCTTGGACGACCTCGTCGGTTTGATCCACCGACTTGGGGTTCCTTCCCCTCCTGATAGTCAGCTGCAGTCTGGAATGTGCAGAGTTTTTACCCGGTTCGCTACCGTGGTCCCGCAGAGTATATATATATGTATATTATAGTACTTATCATTGTCTCTCCTCACCTTGTGTGACTGAGGTCAATGATCCTGTTAGGGTATGCGCTCTCTTCACTTCGGTGAGAGAGGATATAGCTTTGTGTGGGTTGCCATCTTGTCAGTTCCTTATCCTTGGTACCTCTACTGTTTTATATCGTTCATGTTGTTGTTTAACAAATGATGCATTATCTCTTATGAAATTCATTATTTATACGCAGGTTTTCTAAACTCTCGCATAGTATCATTGTTTTATTATTGTTATATCTTTTCACCCACCTGCCAGACCGTCGTGTCTGATCCATTTATTTTGGTACTCAGGTCCCGAGCTTATTGCCTTTGAGGAGGAGCCAGAGGAGGCGGTCGGTGAACCGCAACGAGTGATTGAGTGGCAAGCCGATGATGTCATGTAGACATTCGGTCTTGCCTTGAGAACGATACATTGTGGGAACTTATGATATCTTTACTTTTGGTTTCATTTGGTTGTACGGTCTTTGTTGACCGTTATTTTGGGGCATTAATCAACTGATATTTTGTAAATATACTTAAATTTACTTTTGGGGAAATATGCTTATGATCATTGCTCATTCTGATATCCTGTCATGTTAATCATAAATCAGTCTTGTTTATGGAATTGAATGGTATTAGTATGGTTTGCTACACGCTTCCGCAATCTTGAGAATATGTTTGATGTGGTTATATGTGAGATGATGTGTAAAGATAATCCTCACCGCGGAACCCTGTGGGAAATCACGTGCACGGACAAATGTTCTTTTAATTCCGTGTACGGTTTAGCCAAAGAGATGCACGTGGCGCGGCATCACCCCACCACTGTCCCGATCCCGGACTCGGCCTCTTTTTCCCCTAAGTCCCGGTCCGGGGTCGCGACACTTTTAATAGTACTTGAATTGTTAATTGAAATTTGTACGTTTATGTGATACTATGTGTTGTGTTGTTAATTAGGAAAATTCATTCACCAGTATTACTGATGTTGTGTTGCCCCTTCAGGTAATCACGTTGCGGGTGGGCCAGAGCAGAACGACGTTCAGCACGTAGATTTCGGCATGCGTGGCTGAAGAGAGAGAACTGGAAAAGTTCAAATAGTTGATAGAGGGATTAGCCCTTGTTTAGGGAATTTTATTCAATGTTTTAGGTCATATTTGAATTGAGTCAGAATATGGAAATTTGATTATTCAGAGATTATTGATATTGTTTGACTTTTATAATTTAATTAGAGCTATATTTTTGAACTAAATGCCTGATTCCTTGTGGAAGTTATTTGATGAATGCGTGGTGAATATTGCTAAATAATCACGATCCAGAATCCGACAAGGCCCCGGAATTTGGGTCGTGACATATATGATTATAAAATAACAATATTGATCTATTTGTCCACGATATATTCATGTTGGTTAGCTATCAAGTTAGAAACTAATTAAATGCTAATAATCAAATAGTGTCATCAAGATTTCATCACTGTAATCCATTTCTAAATTCTAAATTCATATAATCAATTTAGCATAGCTACATGACACACATCATATATAAAGTAGTGTTTAAATAAAGTAAACTTTACAATTCAAACACAAATGACTACAACTTGTATCAATGAAACATGTGTTTTTTGTAGAAACTTGGAGAACAAAGATCTAAAAGTTAGAATGTATTTGGATATGATTTGGTACGCCCACTAAAGTAAACTTTACAATTCAAACACAAATGACTACATCTTTTATCAATGAAACATGTGTTTTTTGTTGAAACTTGGAAAACAAAGATCTACAAGTTAGAATGTATTTGGATATGATTTGGTACGCCCACTTTGAGAAAAACCAATTTTTTTTTTAAAAGAAATTCTCCAAAATTTTGAAAAAAAAAAAAAAAAAAGAGAGCTCAAAACCATTTGGGATTGATCTATGAGAAACATAGATCTACAAGTAAGAATGCCTTAAGATGTGATTTGCATCGGAATCCCCTCGGTGCCCACAATCTCCTATGGACCATCGACGTCTCCGCTTTGTCGCCAACTATCCCATCATCAGTGTCATACCAAAAACTTCATCACCACCATCTTTTGACATTGATGCCAAAGCGCTCTGCTGCTTACACTATTCAGACGAGATGTGGCCAATCTCAATGCACTTGTAGCAACAGATGTTTTATTGCCCCATTTGGCCGGCTACCTCGTCATTGCGATTCTTCGATCCGGGCTCTTAGAATGGTGTGAAGGGTCCAAGGCCCATATGATTAGCAATGGCAGGCCTTAGACTGTTGGAGAAATGGGTCACCAACTACAACTCATTCAAGTCCTTATGCATGGCGATTTGGTGAAACTCTTCCGTGTATTCTTCAATTGTTCAGTCCCCTTGTCAGAAATGTTGTGGTCAATGGAATAAGGGCTGCACATAATTGATAGAAAGGAGGGCTTCACACATTAGGGACTTCATCTTCTCCCATGATGTCAACTTGCGCTTCGCGCACCTCTCTCTTGTTGCCTTAGCCTGCGCCCACCAAGCCAAAGTTCAGCCTCGCAATCACATGGCCACTAGCTTGACCTTGCGCTCGTCAGGGATCTCTTGATATTTGAAGTCGGCTCCATGGCTTCAATCCACACCATGAAGTCATCTCCATGGAAGCGATGTGATCAAAATAGCGGTTGCGGCAGGCAGCCAATGACCAAAATACTACATAGCGGGCGAAACGTAGCGGTGTAAATTTTTTAAATCTTGTCTAGCAACCAATCTAGTGTTTTTTTAGTGATTTGAAACCATATTGAGGGTAGAGATAGCATTAGGAAAGTCTATTAAGGAGAAGAAATACAAAAAAAAAAAAAAAAAAACAGTGTTTTAAATTAAAATTGCTCTGCTCTTACTAGGTTTTAGACCGTAGTGCCACTATATTCAAAATAGCGTATCGGCCTCAATCGCTACAGCCGATAATGCGGCCGCTACATAGCTATTTTGAACCATGCTGGCATCTCAATCTTAAATCGTCTCCCAGGATTCTTGTCTCCTTCGCCTACAATGATCACCACGTGGAATTCGCCAATGAAAGGGATTGACGATTTGACGTCACTTCTATCGGAATCATCCTCTTAACTTGGATTCATAGGTTGCCTATTTGTTGCTAGATCTGCGAGCTGTCAACATCGATGTACCCATACAAATCCTCTTATCACACACCCGCACCACAACCTATGCCTCTCCCACTATAGAAGGTGTTGGCGACGACAGCGGGCAGGAGCAGTAGCTCTGATACCGCCTTACGTAGTAAACGGTATCAGCAGATCCCATAGGCAGCAACCAGTTGCTGTAGGATTGCTGTAATAAACAATATTTGGACTATTCTTCACTCATCATCATCATCATCATCAAAGCCTTGTCCCACCTATGTTGGGGTATGACTATTATTCCCTATGGAAGCAAAATACAAGAATCTCAAATGGAATGAATGCTCGCATTACCAATTTCCATGAAACATATTACATGTAATAAAGGAAAGAGAAGAAGGTTTATAGAAGAGTAAGACAAAAAAAAAAAAAAAAAGGCTTAAAAAGCCTTTTATTCCAAGACTATGAACATAGACTGTGCACCTTTGTGATACAGTCGACTGATACACGTTATAAAGGCTAAGAACATTGAAAATCAATCATCCTCGTCACACCACGATTACTAATGAATTCAATTGGACAACTAAATGGGGAGAAAAAAAAAAGTCAATTTCTAGAAAATTCTACTGGCTAGAACATCCAGACCAGTCTGGACATTTTCAGCTATGGGACCCAAATGTCCCACATATTGTGATGGTGGGCCACACTATTTGCATGCCAACCCCTGCGACCAACAGGTCGAGGACCAAAGTGGGTTCGCATCAATTGGGATCAAGGCCCAAAAGACACTATACATCCTGCCTATTTGCTGATTTGAGTTCAGAAATTTTAGAATTACAAGGACCACCCCATTGTCTATGGAAATATTAAAACAGCCCTGAATATTGTGATTTCTGCAATTCTTGAGCTTATTGGGTTCCTTAATTCAACTAAACTCCTCACATGTGGGTCTAGAACCCATGTACTTGATCATACGCCTCCAAATACGCTACAGCTTGTTCAAAAATGTGATCTTCAGTCATATTCTAAGAAGCACGGACACGGACACGGGACAAGGACACGCCACGACACGGACACGCCGACACGGCATTTCTCAAAAAAGTAGGACACGGACACGTTCGGGACACGTTAATAGTTAATAATTAATAATAATAATAATAATAATAATATATCTAATCATATATTAAAAGATGCTATCATTTTAACTTTGTAATCAATTTAGCAATCAAATAAGTTATGACCTTTTACAAACAGCCCCCTTTTCTTTTCATTTTTTACTCTAATTTTATTATTTTAACTTTGTAATCAATTTAGCAAACAAATAAGTTATGACCTTTTACAAACAGCCCCCTTTTCTTTTCATTTTTTACTCTAATTTTATTATTATTTTTCCAATTAAAAGAGGCCAGCGTGTCCCCAGCGTGTCCGAAATATTAAAAATAAAAAAACTAATCAGGACACTCTTTTGGGCATGTCCGACACGTGTCGGAGTGTGTCCGTGTCCGACATGTGTCAGACACCGACACTCTGGCCCCGGAGAAGTGTCCGTGCTTCCTAGGTCATATTTGTGCCATCCACTTCACTACCAAGTTCAAGCAAGATAATGGAACTATGAAGTAAAGAAGGCGACACATCAGAAGTGTATTAATTATTTTACATAATTACAAAGAGTGCTACAAAATGGTTGGAAATAAATGATGGTAAAATTAATGAGGCCATTGGAAAACCTTCATAAATGGCTGATTTTAAGGGGCCCATTGGCCAACACCGGGTACTTAAAAGGCCAAAAGGCCTGTGTCTTATTTTGAAAGCAGCAGAGAGGGTCCTGGTGCTGAAGTTGTAAAGCCGTAGAGGATCACCCATTATTATAACCGTCTGGGTTCCTCTAGATAGTAGTGGATCTGGATTCCCCTCGAGATAACCCAATACAAAAAATTTGGTAGCTGGGTCCTTATTGTCTTTTAAGAAACAGTACTTTGATTCAGTCAAAACATCTAAGAAACAGACACAGTAGTGTTATAAATGGTGATCTGTAAAAAACCAAAAACTGGAGGTGGTTTAAACAACAGAGAAAGCAGGTGGTAGTATTCAACTTTCCCTAAATGATAGTTCCCTTAGATATTAAATGCTTACCTTTCAATAGAATCTGCCACATATTCCAAAGAATCACTCATGGATGCAAGCAAAATGAGCTTGTGATCATCACGAATCAGATTCTCCTGCACAAACAATGGAACAAAAGCACTTCAATTATTTAGTTCAAAGCATTGCTCTATAACACGGTCAGAAATTTTTTTTTTAAGTCAACAAACATTATAACACATAAATGCTGCAACCACCTGTGTTAATAATTATCACTCATACCCACTTAAGGAAAAGGTTGATGGCCCACCAAGGGGAAGGGGTAGGCTAAAGAGGACGTGGATGGAGGTTAAAAAATATATGTGAAGAATTGCAACTTATCTGGGTATTTGGCTCAAGATAGATCGGAATGGAGAAATAGAATTCATGAAGCTGACCCCAACATAGTTGGGACAAGGCTTTGATGATGATGATGGCGACCCAGTTATGGAAAAATTATGAAAAATGGAAACTGCTACCAGAATACTATTATTTGAGATTTAAAAAAAAAAAAAACTATTATTTGAGATGATATGGAATACATAGTTGGATCCTCTGCTAAATAAATTGAAGAAAGCTTTTACAAGAAACAGGTACCTGCTTGATAGGACGCAAATTCAGCAGTAGATCGCTCATTTCTGTTTCCACCTCAACAGCTTTGGCATCCACATCACTACTTTCCAGATTTGGCAGGCCCAGTGAATTAGGTAAACAAGCACTAGCAGGATCATTTCGCATCAAGCTCTCAATATCATGCCTTCCAATAGCATATAACTCTGCTTCTCCAGAACAGCCTAGGTAGGAAAAAAAAAAAAAAGATAGATCATCCTGTCACCTAATGATAGCCCTTCATAAGAATACCAATTTCCTTTATACACATCAGAAAACTTGAATGATTTGTAAGAATACATACAAGAAAGGGAAACAATCCAACTCCCTAACACTCACTACCAACAATGAATTGGCACAAGCCCCTATCTAACATTGTTACTCACCGTTGGATTGAAATCCTAAAACAAATGATGCTTTCTAAAACTATTAAACGTGAGGGCTATGGATCAAGGGGTTAGGATGATCTAACGAAGTTGAGATTTTGCACGCATGTAGGTCCATCCAGATCTTTTGATCCCCAAGTTTGCCATGATTTGCGTGGCCCCAGATGGGCCCCACAAGGGAGTCCACACAGAGGGTCAATGAGACATCCACATCAGCACGCCATACATAGCGCACCTCATTGTGGGACCCAATTAGGGATGGGGACCGTTGGATAGAAAGTTCTTAATGTTTCCTACCTCTCTGCAAAGTTGAGTCCCATTATATCATCCTAACCCCTTGATTGAATAGTTTATATTAAAAAAAAAGTCGCTCAATCCAACAGTCCAATACATTTGGATCAGTGCAAAACCAAGGGAGGTCCATGTGGGCAGTCCACTTAGATGGATCACCATGTGGGCCCCACTAGGGTCGTTGTGGGGCCCACCAGGAGGCCCACATGGGGTTGGGGCTGTGGGGTATTTGAATATGGGTGGGCCTTACTGGTTTATGGTGATGGGGCTCACATGATCACCCTAACCCGTTTATCAACGACACACAAACTTTCACTGTAAAAGATGGGTGCACAAGTGATCCAACGGTCCAATCTATTCGGATGGGTGCTAATACTCTAGTAACTTATCTCCACTCCCCCAACCTTGCAAGAATCCTATTTGCTACATCTGACTCAAAACCAGCATTTTGTTCTAGAATTTCTCAAGAAATGAAATCTACCACACTGGTTACTAAGCCATTTTCAATTTCACCAACAGATTCTCTACTCACCAGTGCACTAAACTTGAACTCAAAATATTCTAACTATGATATGCTACTTTTCAGTCCTTATTCTTGAATGACTTTCTACAAAGTTCTGCCTCTTCATATATTTTGCTTTTTATCTGACTCATTAGTACCACATCAACTTTGAACATCATACATGATTGGACTTCATCTTGGATATCTGTTTTTATGTTACCAACAATCAAGGCTAAAAGCGAACACTTATTGCCATCTAACTCCATCTATGAACATCATACCATGGGACTTCCATGACACCCTATCAAATTGGCCAGTTCAAGACTCCAATTCGTCAGCTTTGATGCCAATAACCCAGTCTTTGTAACATTCAATTTTCAACAGACTCTTCTTCAAAGCACCTCAACAATGCCTTGATGTTCATAACTTCTTTTTATTTTTATGAAAGTAAAATTTTATTAAGGCAAAAGGCGCCCAAAAACTTGATTATCTTGTAGCTCATCGGATATGGCTCTTTAAGGGATGAGTGCTGTGAGATGAAGTATTTCCCAACAGCGTGTTCCCCCTTTCTTCCTACGGTAGCTAAGAAGCATTAGTTAGATATGTTTCCAGTCTGAAGGGAGCTTAGAGGGAAGTGCTTTCTAGTGGATATGCTTTTTAGGATTTTATTATTTTCTTATGGAATGTCCCTTTATATCTAGCATACGTGAACCCCATTTCCCATAGCTATCTACTAGCCTCTTGCACACTCATTCACCCACCACACACCACACACACACACACACTGTGACACAGTGATAACCTCACTTTGCTGCACATTAGATAATTTAAATTAAAGTAAAAACCCACCTCCATGTATGATGTCCGACATCTTTCATAGGCACGTTCAAGAAATGTCTGCACATACTCTGCAAGGTCACCAGCATATTTGGGCATTGCTTGTGCCCAGCCAAGCACCTAAGGTTATATATAAACTGGCAATGAGGAAGTCTTAAAAATAATTATAAAAAAACTATATAAAAGAATATTTATATATTCTCAGATCGAAATGCCATAGAACTTTTAATGCTTGGTAAAAAAAATGTCCTTGAAAAGAAATTAAAGTTTACCTCCTTCGCCAAGAAGTCAATGGCCAGAAGACCTTGCAACACAGGACGGCCATTCTCGATTAATGGGGTATAAGTCGGAGTTGGGTGTGCACGAGGCCGAAAAGCAGCAGGACCTGGCAGAATATTTTCATGCAGTTGAAATTTGACGGCTAAGATTAAACAAAAACTTCAATGCCTATATCTGCGGTATATAAATTTTGTAAATGAGCCCAAAATCACAGTATGTCCAACAGTACTGTTTTTTATCCCCTAGCAACATTAAGCAGTATTTTCTGGTCATTCAGAAAAAAATGTGAAACATATTTATTTTTTCACATTATCACCTGAAGATGGTTTATAATAATTTCTTATAAGGATCTAAATACCGTGCTCTCAGAGCAGCCTAGCTTGTCATGATTCATTGGTACCTTGCAAGTGAATATGTGCAAGAAATGAACCGCAAACTTTCAAATATATTATTAGTTGTAACAATGTCACCCTGACAACCTAACATTTTCTGGATATGGTACTGACTAAAACAAGTAACAAGCGAGTTGTGTATACATAGAAAAATCCTGTACAAATCTTACTCAGAACAAACAAGTAATATGCACGTCAATAGTTGTCAAGCAAGAGACAATAGAAATCAATGCAACTTCCGAACAGTATTACCGTGAAAAACCAAGAATAAGCATTTCAATATTTGTATTAGATTTCAAAATAAGAAAACATGCAATATTATTTTATCAACCACAACACAAAATCTAAATTAGAAAGGGAATATTTCAAAAAAGTAAGAAACTTTTGGCCCATTTTCAAAATAGTGCATGAACATTTGAATATTTCAAAAAAGTATAAAATTCGACAATTCTTTCAATCAAGTCCTCTCCATAAGTTGTTTTTTTTCTTTGAGAAATGACAAAAATAAGTTTTCCACAATTCTTTCAATCAAGTCCTCTCCATAAGTCTTTTTTGAGAAATGACAAAAATACCCTTCCCTTATGACATGTTTTTGTCTTTTCTGAACCTCTTTCCTCCCTAAAACTGCCCATTTTGATTTTGATGATCACAACCATTTAATGAAGCGAGTTTTTTAGTCATTACGAATACCCTTGTTTAACCATCCATGCATAAAGGTACTTGAAGTGGGCCCCATGACATCATTTGGGTTGGACTTGGTCATTTCTCTTAAATGATTTATTAAAGGAAAATTTTGAAAAATGACAAGGGTATTTTTGTCAAGGTACCTCACTTTTCTCCAAATGCAGTGGAAATATTTGTCAAGAAGAGCAACAATATAAATTTATACAAGTTTCTACAATCCTGCAAGAACACTTTGAATTTGTTTGGGCTAGTCAACTGCATTGGGCTTCCCTACCTTCCATGGAAGAAGTACTATAAAAGTAAGCAGTTCCAATGCCCAGCTACTTTAGAGGCTTTAAGCATGGAAATTGGGCCATAGACAACAAAGGAGTTTTCAAATGTTAAGCTGAATGACATTCTATGGAGTGCAGTTCATCTAAGAGAAGAGGATGGTTCCTTGGTCCCCTTCTCCACCTGATACTGTAAAACTTAATGTGGATAGAGCTTCTAGAAGAATACCAGGACAAGCGGGAATAGAAAGGGTAAAAGGGAGATGCTGTCTATAAAAATTCTAATGAGGTGGAGGTCTTGCAATCTTTAAGACCTATAAGGATCATTTAGGGATCTTTTAGGGTTGGGTGATCACGGAAAGTGACTCAGCCAATTCTCATGGGTATCCACAGTGAGTCAATACCTTGCAAGTTCCAATTTTGTTGTAATGAGATCAAGGTGCTGGCTTCCCATCTTCAGGTGAGGTGGCGTGTTGTCACAAGGTTAGATCATCTAAAAGCATGGGTGGACTGGCATCTCTCATGTAATTGTTTGCATTCTCTGAATCTAATTCTCTTATATCCAGATTTTCTCGTTTTGGAAGCTTTATACTGTGTTATTTCATTTTCTTAAAAAAGCTTTACATGATTAAAAAAATAATAAATATATACGGGCCATAGATTAGTATAATATTGACAAAAGAGGCTTGATATTATGGCAATAGCAGCTATGGCAGAGAAATTCATCTAAAAAAGGAGGAACCACTGAACCACTCAACTCATGAATAGGTAAGTGATGTACTTGCCAAAGCAAGTGCCAAAGTCCCAATTATAAATCTGACTGTCGTGGGATATTGAAAACTCACAATTCCAGAAATTCTAGAAATTGCAGAGATAAGAAAAAAGGGACTCGACGAAATCAACGATTATTAACCTCAACTACATGATTCATCCCTAAAAAAAGTTCTCAATCTCATAGGATAAGATGACCGATATGAGGAGAAAAACAAAGAAAAGTGCGCTTTATGGGATAAAATTCTGAAACTAAAAAATTACTGTAGCTGTTACTGTGTGTACTGCAGAATTGACAACCCTATAAAGAGTGAAAAACAATCCTAAAAGCACTTAAATAATCCAAACCACTTATCAATCTTCTATAACTAGTTTCCTAACCAATAATAGTTCTAATTACATCAAAACTACTTCAAATAAATCAGAAAAAAACCAAAACATGAATACTTCAGTGGGAACGTCCAGAGCCTTTTTGTACATTTGGATCTGTGGGGCCAGATGCCCACCATCTGACGAAGTGGACCCCACCAGTATCATACTCTTATAAGCGAGTAAGAGGGGATAGGCCCTTCACGAGTTGGGGTTGTTTTGGCCCATTTGAATGATGCACAAAAAATCCCGTTAGCTGTATTTTACAGCAATTTCCTACCATTTACAGAAAACACTCAGCAGTTATCTTTTTATTGCCACTCTGACGTAAATTTTATCAAACATTTGGGACTATTTGGGGCCCATTTTATCTGAGTTCACTTAGAAAGGTGTCAGTTCCCACAGGCCCAATTACGAGCACCAAATATTTGAAAGCACAATCCATAATTGATCAATGCCAAATATTTGAAATGTGCGAATTGATCAAACACAGCAAGCACAATCAGTTGGCTTTATAATTCATTAAAATGGTGTTATTACACAGCTTAAAAATAACATAGCCCAATGCACGTTTCAGGATTCTGAAATAGTTTTTACTTGATATAGCTTGCTGGACACATTTTCGATAGTCTACAAATATTGCCGGCAAGAAATGATCCTTCAGAAAGTTCTCCACAAAGGCCTGCAGTCCATCATTCCTGTAAATTCAGCGCCCACAATATCAAGTTAACAAGGAATCAAAGGCGCACACAAGGAATAATAAAAATCCATGATTTATAGGTTCACTGATTTGAATAGTGAGTGGAGCACAATCCTTTCGCAACTTGTACATCAGGCTTTAGAAAGTATATATTATAGAATGTGAAAATAAAACGAAAATAATGCAAGTCGCATGAAGTTAACAAAATTTAGTTAAAAATCAATTACTTGGTAGTTATGACTGTCTGGTACATGTGCAAATGATAAGCATGTATCCAGAAGGTAGTGACCATTCTTTGAATAAAATAGAAATAGAAATAGAAATGTAGTGACACTAGTCTCCATAGAAAGCAAATACGAAGCAAAGAAAGAAAAGAATGTTGGAGTGAAAATGAGGAAAGGGATTGAGTGGATATGCCTTCCACCATTGTAACCCAACAAGGGCCAATTGGGAGCCATCTCCTAGAATATTTCACAATCTTAAGGGCTGTTTCTTTGCACTCATGTACATAAGTAAATGTAGGACATAAGTAACATTTATGTATGGTCACGTTTCTTTGCCCTCTTTACCCATTGCATGCATAAATCAGGTGTGAAAATGATGTGTACATGAGGCCATTTTCATATGAAAATTTTCACCTGAAAGGGGTGAAATGATGCCAGTACAAAATTATCACCTCTTTGGTCGAGAAGGTGCCGGTACAAAAGCCGCCTGAGATACGTGGTATCAAATCCCTTCACCGCCTTTTTCTCCCCAACTCCTGTGGGCCCAAAATTTTAATCCGAATGTTCAAATTTCCTTATTGACCCATTAAACCCCAAAACACTCAGTTTTCTTTTTGCTACATTAAGGACTCGAACACACGCAACTCATGTCCCTAACCAGCTGGGCTACAACTTGGGACAAAATCGTTCAGTTTCATGTCTTAAACATTCATAGATTTTGAGATATATGAAGATTTTACATATGTAATTCAAACTGTTCCATGTTTGCTTATGCAAAGAAGGTGCTTCCAACCAAACATGGTATTGTGTTTCATAATTGTAAGTTGAAACAGACGCAAATTTTGCGTATGTAAATCCAATTTTCATATGCCATGTGTAAAAGACATACGACAGTCTTTCTCGACAAGTTTAGTGATAATTTTGGTAGTTTCACTTGCATAGTTTCCCAAATTAGAGTGGGAAATTGGACATAAGATCCTTCATCTTGCTGTCAAATGGAAGCTTTGACTTGAGGAAAGGAAGGGTCGAACAGTTACAAAGTTTCTGCTGGAAAGTAAATGGAAATTTAGACTGTAAACAGTGTGGGGTTCGTAGAGAGGAATTTCGAGCTGATGGGAGTATCATGCTACGTTATGATGACATTAGATATTGATATTTGACAATGATGTGATGGGCATTTCCTTTTCCTGGCACATGGAAATTCAAAGTTGATGGAGCTTCTAGAGATAATCTAAGACCAGAGAGCATTGCTAGTCTTCTGCAAATGGTAGAATGTACCTCCGAAAATTGAAGATGAATATGACAGAACTTGCAACGAATAGAACTTTGAGGTTGGTAGAGGAAACAAAGCAGTCACTTGCAATGGGCCTCTACTTCAAAATTCAAACTGAAGCATGGAGTTGTTGCACAAGAATTTATAGAAGTATATTAGATAGATTGCTTGGAACTTAGAATGTTCGCCCTCTATCCAAGTATCCCATTCATCTCCATGTACCCTATGTTGTGAAGGACGACGGCAACTTCATCGGTTTTTCTTTTTTTCTTTTTTCGAGCAGTAACAGAAACATTATATTAAGAAAGAGGGGAAACCAAAAACATGTATAAAAGCCTTATACCCAACACCAAAAAGAAAACTATTACATAGAAAAAGAAATTAAAGGAACATCCCTCTCCACCCCTTGCTTGGCTAGAGAATCCGCCATGACATCGGCCGACCTCCATACATGCTTAAACTCAACAATGCATTGCTCCTTGAGGGACAGCAAGGAGAGCTCTACATAGTATCATGTTGTCATCAAAAGAATTTTTTCCACAAGTTGAGAAGGGGTTTAAAATTAGAAAAAGAAAAGAAAAGAAAAGAAAAGAAAGAAAAGAAAAGGTAATCTATGGTCTAAAACAATACCCAAGCCCCAAGAGCATGGTTTGAGAAATTCAGTCAGACAATAATAGAGTTTGATTATTCAGGGCCTCAGTCTGTCATTAAGACTACCCTATGTTCAAAGAAGAAAAGAAATGACTATGTTGACAGAAGAAAAGAAATGACTGCAATAGTCATGCTTTATGTTGATGACATTACTGTCTGGTAGATGATGGAAAAAAATATTGAATCGAAAAATTATCTTTAAAGATTGAAATTAAAAATTCCAGTCCACTTAAACATTTCTAGAAGATTGAGGTAGATGGGGAAGGCTAAGATGACCATGATAATTGATCTAGTCCTCAACCAGTTTATCTGCCACCTATCTATCTTCTTTTTAATTAAAAAATACACCTTCTCTATTGTTAAAAATCAAAGAAATAAAACTTCTGAGGATGCGTTTTATATAAGATTATATAAGTTTACTCAGGCAGAAAAGAGAGTGGGACCATTATTTTCATCAGAGCCCACATAACTGGAAGATTCTTGGTATGCAGAATCATGGGAAGACGTTTGGTATTCATGAAGGTAACATGATATCCAGCAGTAGTTAGCTAACTAATTGAAAATAAATTCATTGAAATCTGTGGGACGTGTATAACAGATGAAAGATATAGCAAACCAGAGGATGTACCAGTAACGGTACAAATTTTTGTAGCTATTAAAGTGGTCCCATCAGCTGTTTGGAAAGTGATAGGAGTAATTGTATTGTAATAGCTAGTCAATAATGAATCATCAGATATATGGCAAGAAGCACCAGAGTCGGATCAATAGCAAGGAGCTTTTATCTGTAGTGTTGCCAGTAGTGGTGGCAGAGAAGTTCGCTCACTTGAGATGTGAGAAGATTCTGTTGCATTGTTTCATCAATAAGTGATGCAAGAGCTTATGGCCTAGATCCAATGGGCCATGTGATTGATCAGGCCCTTGCTTATTTGGATCGATCAAACTGATCACAAAATCTTTTAATCCAACTTAATTGGTGCTTAATCAAACATAAGGAGCTCAAACAGGAATTTTAATGGGGCTAAATTGGGGTTTCAAATATTTAAATTTAAAGTGGGCCAGAATCAAACACAAGTAAGGCCTCACCATGAAGATTCAACCCATGAAGCATCATTTTACAAGACAATACATGCTTTACAAGTAGGACCCATATCAATCAAAGTATCATCAACAAAGTGGGACCCACCCGAGTGGGATGCCCAATGACTTCAAGAGCAAGTAACCTTCAATAAGAAGATTTCCAATTAACAGTCCAAGAGAAGAGGCTTTCCTTAATTCAAGGAGCATTACAAAGGGAGGAAGTTCAAAGTAAGCAAGTGGAGAAAAAACTCTGCAAAGTATATGCCAACACATCACTAGTTCGAACAACTTCTTTTGGTTTGTTGAGTTGTTCTTTCTATTAGGACTCTTTCATTTAGGATTTTCATATTGCTTTTAGTGCCTTGATGAATGGTGGAAATTAAAAGTAGTCTTTGTGGGTTTAAAAGTTATTATATAAGCATTTAGTAATGGATGTTGGAGTGAGGCTTGCTTTTATGATAATTTTTCTTCAACAAAATTGCATTTGTGTGCAATTTCCAGAGTATCTCTGTTAAGTCCATAAATTTGCATCATTTAGGTATCATTTCAGGTAGAATTATGGACTTAATAAGGATAAATGCACCATTTTTTTACATAAATTCATCATTTTATGCATTTTCCATTCAAAATTGAGAATTTAGGCATTTCATACAAATTCCCTGTATTATTTCAACTTTTTCATGAATATCCCCAATCTTTCGAAGAATCCTAGTTATATTAGGACTCTTCACGGAGTCATCCCAGTTCGATCAAGACTCTTTAGTACTTCACTGGTTGAGCTAGTTTACGAGGAAATGAGAATTGTAGGACCCACAGAACCCTAGGGAGGATTTTGAAGGGTCCTAGTTTCATCAGGACTCTGTTACGGGACCCACTTTCATCAAGACTGTTATGGGACCCACTTTAAAGCATACGGTCATCTTGGGGCCCGCATTACTGAATTGAAGCTGAGAAAGAAGTAAATTGAAGAATTCACCAAGTGGACCCCCCACACACACACGTGAAGGTCGACAAGGGGGTCCACGAATCTTGCACATGTCCAAGAGCCCTAGTTGAAGTGAAAGACCTCTTGTGGGCCTCACCATTCAAGCAGAAGAGATGTCCCACATGGCAGGGTCCACATTAGCTGCAGATTTGAAATAGTTTGAATTATCTCTTCAATAATTCAAAAAAGATAATTCTGGTGGGAGATAAAAGTTAAGGAGTTTTGAATGAGCCACAACTTGATCCCCACCCATTCCTTGGATTTAAATTCAATGTGCAGATAGAAAGTGCTTTTCAATTCAAGATTTGAAAGTCAATCCGGTTTTTCTAAAGACAACATATCTTAAAATGGTCATAACTCTCAATCCGAGCGTCGGATCGGCACAATCGACCTACCGTTGGAAAGCTGTTTCAGAGTAGATGTCTGTGGAGCCCAAGATTGTGCAAATTGGAGCTAAGTTGACAAAGTTATGGGGCTGAATAGTTGCAGGTAAATTTTTCGGCGGGATTGCAAATAAAATTTGCACCATTGAAGTATAACTGTTGCACATCCATATGTGGGACCCCATCTGAAGATCAGCTAAGCTGCCACCTAACCTCATCTCCATTCAAGCTAAGAAGGATAAGATCTCCCTCTCATCTTTGGAGATAACCCTAATCCCAAGCTGCAAAAAGGTGTTTAGATACAACGAACTAGGTGGAGCCAAAAACTTTAAAAGGAGGCCACCATGGGAGGCTCGAAGAAAATTTTTCCACCAGCCAAGGACATCGCATTTCTCTCTCCTTCTCTTCTCTACTTCTCTTCCCCCATATTCTGTATTTTCTGAGTTTTTTTAAGGTATTTCTGGAGCCTTGTTTCAGACACTTAGGCATAGAAAAGAGAATTTCTGAGAGAATCATTGTAAGGACTTGATGATTTTAATGAAGATACTCCTGAAGTTCTTTTCAATGGCTGGCTAGACTTTTGGATTGGAGCACAAAGATGAAGTTAAGTAGATTTTCATTTTAATTCATGTGATCGTTCTATTTCTTCTCTTTTAATGAATGTCTTATTAGAATAATAGATCTTTCTTCATGACTAAGGCAAACCTCTGTTTTGGATTTTTTACTGATTTGATCTTTGATCTCTTATGCTTGTTTTGATAGACTATGTTTAGGAATCAATTGCTTTTGATAGTCTATACTTAACTTGATAGGTGATGCGTAGGAACTTTCAGTCTTTCATGAGGCGAAGGAGATCTCGGACTTCAATTTTAATTAAAGCTGGTTTTTGCTATAGACAAATCATCCAGATCAGAAACATTTTGTTGTTTCTGATGCGAGATATTTTGAGACATAAGAGTAGATTAATTGCATGAGTTAAGTGATTATCTCACTTAATAGATTCTGGATGTTCTAATCTATCTTTATCATTGATATTTTCTGCATTTTTTATTTAATTCAAGTTTCTGATCTGCTACACCTCATTTTCTGTTTAGTTTAAAAAGTTCAGATTTTTAATTTTTAACTTAGTACGGTTCTCTGTGAGATCGACCTGTATTTGCCACTGTCTTATGCAGACAACTGTGCACTTGCCGTTTTTAATGGGTTGGATTTAATTCACATCAATCTCACACTGGATCAAAGATCAACAGTGAATTTTCACGATCAATGGTAAGAGAGTCTCTACTTTTCATTCTTGTTTGAGTGGGTTTTCTGTATGAATGCAAAACGGGGTATCTTGGGTTCACCATTGATCAGGATTTGGCTTCCTTCACTGTGCCAATAAGTTGTTAAATCTCAGTAGTAGGATCAATAGGAGATTTTGTTTGAGATGCACCAGCGAAGAGTGTGACAGATTTGTATGATGGAGGACCGCTCATGTCTCATTTTCTTATATGGGTTAAGCATTGTCCAGAACAACATACAGGGAAGAAAATTAGGATAGGTTGAAGAAAATGGGACATAATGGTTGACCAAAGACACCATCAAGAAACTGTATTTTCAACATTAATCTGCAAAATGGTGGAGATATGAGACAATATGTTTCACGAAAAGGGAACACCAACAAGTAAACATGTTTTCATGTGTTTTCACAGTTACTCATAGCAAAAATGTCATCCTCAATTTCTTTTTGACATCTCCTTTAAACGTTTGCTGCCATTCAGAAACCACGCTTAAGGATAGATAGAAAAAGATGACAGAAGGATAAGAAAGAATTAGAAAAAAGGATGGAATAGTACATACTTCAAGAAAGATTATGTAAACCGAATGGGGGAGGGGAAAAATTTTGATGGTAGAGGGACCAAGCTTACCCAAACTGGGAATATTTTTGGGGCAACATAGACGCAACCTTATCTGTAAACTGCAGAATCCAGCAGATTAGAAGATGCCTACTAAACCATATACTAGGTAGATATAAAATTAATTACAAATTATTTTCAATTAAACCTGAAGGACTGGCCGATAAACAGATGCCGCTAGATAGATTCCTTGTTCAGGAAGCATGGCTGCAGTCCCATAGCCTTCCGGTTGTACATTTGTGCCTTTCCTGCCCCAGCCTCGAATTAAATCTACTCCTGCAGCAATGAAATAAGTCATAAATCTGTAAAAACCATTCCATGAAAACATATAGCCATAATAGAAAATAAAATCACAAGCATCTGCAGGTTGATCATGAAAAGACACAAACTGATTGACCCCTTTGAAAGGAGACCATGAGTATTTGAGAGATGAAAAGGCAGGATCAATTCTTTCTTATGAACAAAGGGCCAATCAAAGCAGTTCTCAGCAGCATGACCGCAGATATGTTGAGTTAATCATCCTAAGACAATTAATTTAAAAAGTATAAAAAATGCAAGAGAACATCCGGGGAAAAAACCAAAGGGAAAAATTGAGAGGAAGAGTACGCCACTCGTAGAAAGCAATAAGGGAAGGGACAAGGGTTGCAACAGGGGTTTTGGGAAGAAAGTAGAGAAAAGATAGGGGGGGAAGGTCAAGTTACTGATATATATGGATTTTCTTAAACTCATTAAATTTCTCTAAAGTTCAACTCAGCCATCTCTACTTGGAAAAATAAAAAAGTTTACTAGTTGACTTGACGTGTAGACGGAGTTTTGGGAAAAACTTACCCCACAAAGTTATACGTGACAAAGTTACCCGGTTAGTGACTGGGATGAGTCGACTCATCCAAGTTCAAATATAAATTGTCGGATTGAAAAAGTATTGATGAATGAATGTGTGGAGGCGGCTTCTCTTAATAAGTTGCCTTACAGGTTGCCACCCATAAGGGATATACAACGTCAATTTGACTTTTTTATACCTAAGTCCATAGTACTTAATAAACCTTCTTACCAAATCACTCGACTGAAAATAAAAAAGCTAATAAGCAAGTTACGAGGCTAATTTCACGAGGGTCAATTCTGGAGAGCATGATCCTCTGCTGTTTGAACACTTCGGCGCCTAGGAAACATAGCTCAAGCAATATATGTGTAGACACCATAGCCATCTATAAAACACCATATAAGCACGTGTTACCAATTGCATGGCATGATGTGCTAATAGGGTGATAGAGTATTTTAAGATTGATTTGGGAAATGGTTACAATCAAATCTGGATCAAACTGGGTGATGAATGAAAAAACTGCCTTCAAGTTTCATGAGTACTTGAATGAGTGAGGCGGTATCTCATTTGAGTTATCAAATGCACCTAGTACATTTATACAAGTGACGAAACAATTATTGAGACCATTCATTATGAAGTATCTATTGGTTCTTTTCAAAGACATCAGATTGAGTATACAGACTGGATCTGTCTTCAGGTGATGAATACGATTGATAAGAAAAAGGTTGAGGGCTACACAGGAATGGATCCATACCACATGGTGTAATTTAAATGTCTAGTTTCACGGATTAAAATACAAGATCATTCACTTAAGAGTATAGGAGGATTAAGTAGTTATCAGAAGCTCCAGTACAGCAATACTAGCAATCCACACATAATAGAGTGCTACTAGAGTCCATTTAAGTGTCTCTGATGCAGTTCCAATTGTGAATTGGACGGTACTTGTAGCAGTTACACTGATTTCAGAAATTCAGTCCAAAACAACAAATTTGAACATATATGTAGAAACAGAGGAGCAATGGTAAAACGATCAATCCAGTTTCAAATATCACACAAAAACTCAGCAAATTAGTTCATAAAAGGTCAGACCATCAAAGAATCTCAAGATTCGGTTCAGCCAACATGTGTATGGCAAAGATGGGTTCAAAAACCCAAACCCTAACTACAAATCGCTCTAACACAGATTTTTAATAAGTCTCAACACTATTAACTAAAAAAGCGCAAGATAACAAGGGATTCTACACTAGGTAGGAATCAATGAACAGCCTACTCATGCTTAGCACTTGCCTTTGTGATGAAGAGAGAGACCTCAGGCCACATGTGTAGGGCCCAAGTAGAATTAGGGATCTTTCTACTTTATTTAATTGTTATTAGTTACTTGTTTTATTTAATTAGGATAAGATTCTAGTTTGATTAGTTTCCTAGTTTAATTAGGTTTCTTAGGCTCTTAGTCATGTTTTCATATTCATATGGCATTGTAGAGAATAGATTTTGAGAGTCGATTAATTGAATTGGGTTTTCCCATTGCGGTGCGTCCTCCTTATTGTCTCCGCGTAGACTTCTTATTGTATCTTTGGACACGTGCTTCGGGGGTTGATGAAGCTTCTCAACTGTTTGGATTTGGCTAAAGGGAGGTCTAATTTTCCCTAAATCTCTCCTCTAGGGCTGCCTATTCTTCCCTAATGAAATGACTACAAATGAGAGAACTCTCTGTAATACCCCGATATGGTTCAGATTTTTTATTGGATTAGATTTCGGTTGCTATATTCTTTGATGATTATTTACAATTATGCTATACTGTTAATGTTTGTAATTATATTAGGGTAGGCCCTACTTATGAGCACTTATTGTATAAATATAAATAGTACGGGACCCAACCCCCTTAACTTGTTAACCAAGTTGAGGTTGGCACTCCCTAAGATAAGGATTGTGCAAATGTGTAGTAGATCCCTAGTAGAACTCTTATGTTATACACTCCTGGATACTTTAGCATGTTTGGATGTATGGTGAATTTTAGTAAAGCGAGGTGAAGCATCAAATCAAGAGAGAATAAAATAAAAGGGGTTATGATGGGTTTTTTTTTTTTTTAGTTGTTTGGTATGGAATCCTTTTTACTTTTTTTTTCTAGAAAAGTGGAGCTTTTTGTCTTTTAGTGGAGAAAGGAGGTTGCTTTTTTTACTGTTTTTGAAAAAGATGGAGGGAATTGTTTTTATACTTCAACCCCCTCGGTCTTTTCTTTCTTATAAAATAACAACTAAAAAACATGTATTCTTCAATACCCATAGATGACTTTCTATCAATTAATCTAAAAACTAGAGGATTTTCATCAATTTACAAGCATAGGTTATATTTACCTTGATTTGGAATGGAACTTGCTGCATCAGTAAAGCGAAAAGCAAATGAAAGGCCTTCTTCTGAGCTATCCCTGTAACTCAAAAGCTTCCTGAGTGAGATCTTTAAAACTATTTAAGCAAAGATGAAGAACTTAAAAGAGGTGCATATTGCACATATATGATCATTGAAATAACAGACAAATGCATATCAATACAAACACTTATGTGCTAGATAAGCATACACATGGTTGGGATATCTAGGCATAATTCTATGGTAACCAAACAAATATTTGGGCTCTATTCTGGTATTAGCTCATATATTTAAATTGCATTTGGATGCGATTCAAATATAGGAGCTAATATTCGAAAAGAGACATAATTCATAGAGCAACCGACCCCAAAATAATTGGGACAAGGCTTTAATGATAATGATGATAATTGAATAGAATCTAAATATGTTTCTAGTTATGCCCAAATATGTAAGCTAAAATATTGGTAAATTTCAAATGCAAAAATGACAAATTGAGATAGTATTTATGATGGGAAAGATCCATGTATTAAACCTCTTGAGATTAGTATCATGTAGCACTATAAAGAGGATGGCTCAAGAGAGAGGCGTCCCATATTGCTATTAGGTTCTCTCTTCCCTCATGACTTTAGGAAAAGTTTTATTTCTGGTAGAAGATATAACCCACCAAATACTCTACGAATCTTACTCAAAAAATAACCCAGTCCCATAGTAAAGAGATCAGATTAGAAATTTTAACTGGTAGTGATAGTAGAGCTTAGTTGTTATTGCATGAAAGGGGAAAACCATAGTTTGGTATTACAAAAATTGTCACGGTTCTGTAGATTGTTGAAATAAAAAAGATATGAAGTAAAAGGCAAGCTTGTTGTACATAAGTAACAAATGTCCACTTACAAAAGTGGTATAGGAGTGAATGATAATTATTCAGAAAACACAGCCAAACATTCAACCAATGAAATTCCTGATGCATTAAGTGCAATGCATATAACCGTAATGGCGGTGCTTTGGGCTTGACTGCATGAAGTGAAAGGGTGACACTAGAGGACGTGGTAACCCAACATGTTCCAAATGCATTGAGTGAAAGAAAATGTAGCCAAAAACCATCTGATGCAGCCTGCACCACAACAAGTGGATAACTAGGGCTTCCACAACCGTTAATTTTATCACCAAATCCACAAAACAGCCACATGGGCGATAGAATGAAGGTAACAAGCAAAAAACACATGGAAACAAACTTGAAAATGATGAGACAGCAGTCATGCGATGGAAACTCCACCAAAACCACCACTAATGCGATCTCAAAAGTTTGGAATCCAAGCTCAAAGATCTATTCACTTTCAAACATCCAAGACGACTGAATTTTCTACAAAATGTCACAACAGCCAACAACAGGCTACCAACAGAGATTTTGGTTCGGGTTGAGCGAGGCAGGGAGCAGATGGGATGGAACTGGAAGGGTTTGGATGTTTTTTTTTTTTTTTTTTTTGTCGGACGGGTGTTTTAGGGTTTCAGAAATCGCTGGTGGATTTTGGGGATTTGTCAGGTTCCGGTATTGGGAAGCGCTGTGGTGCAGGGGTCAGTTGTGGATGTGGGGGATTGATGGATGATAGAGGTAACACGCCGCGATCAAAGGGATCGTTCGGCTCTGATACCAAACTGATGCAGACCCAAGGGTTGGGGCTTGCTGGAAAGTGCCAAAGCACAATCGGCACCGAAGCGTGCGTCCGGAGGCACTTCAAAAGTCCCTGCAGAGACGATCACGAGGACGCACCTCAATGGGAAAACCCAAGTTCAATTAATCAACTCTGAGAATTTCTTCTCTTACAATGCATATAAATAAGAAAGAAAACTCGGTGGCTAAGAAAAACTAATAACCTAACTTAGGAAATAAAATAATAATCCTAATGAAATTGGAAGCCTAAATCTAATTACAATTCTTTAAATAAAATTAAAAACTAATAACTATAATTAGTGAAATAAAAAATCCTAAATCTACTTGGGCCCTACACATGTGGCTTGAGGTCCATCTGCATCAATCATATACTGCATAAGTTCTTGCTTTGGTGTTGTGTTGATATTCTCTACTCTAGATCCTTTTGGTGGTGGAAATGGGTCAACACAATTCATTGTGAAGAAGCTTACAAACTCCAATTACAAGTATTGACGTTTATGTATGAAAGTTTTTCTTCAAGGACAAGACTTGTGGGATCCTGTCTCTTGTGTTGATTTGGTGGCGTCGGATGTTCCAAAAAATGACATTCATCGAAAATGGAAGATCAAGTGTGGGAAAGCATTATTTATCTTGAGAGCATCAATTAGCAACGATTTGATCGATCACGTTCAAGGCATTAACTCTCCAAAAGAAGTCTAGGAAACACTCAATAGATTGGTCACCAGAAAGAATACGGCAAGTTTACAATAGCTTGAAAATGAGCATGCATTATTAACTCAAGTATGCCAATTTCACAACACTTCTTAAAGGTGAAAAGCAATTGTGTAGAAATTACAGAGCTGGATGCAGATGAGCCGGTGAGCAAGGCTGGATTGCAATGGTGTCTCATTCGGGGTTTGAGGAAAGAATATACACCATTCATCTTTTCTTTGCAAGGATGGACAAATCAGCCAACCATCATCAAATTGGAGAATTTGCTAGCAAACCAAGAACAGCTGGCTAGGCAAATGTCAGGAATGTCTATCTTTGAAGGTAATGATGTTCTACTTTCAAAGAAAAATGAAAAAGAATGCTTCAAACACTTCATTAGGAGATGTTAAAAATTCTACAACAAGCTCAAGTGGAGAGAAGATTTCTAATGGCTATAATAGACATAAATCTATTACATGTCATAGATTCACAAACTTGGTCATATCAAGAATAATTGTCATGTGAAGTTAGTTGATGGGAATGCAAGCACAATTCATAAAAGCGAAGGTGATCGGCTAAGCGATTGGGAGAAATGACTTTCTTCTAAGGTCATAGAAAAGGAAGTTGATGCTACTACTTCCATTGACTACAAGGAGTGTATCATCGACTCAAGTTGTTCGCAGCATTTGATCGGAAATGACTCTGTTCCGTAGGCATGACAAAAACTGAGCAATTGTCAAGACAGGCAGCGTGAATGTAAAGATAGATTCTTCATGAGATGCAGAAATTGTCTTGAAACATGTTATGGTGAAGCCAAGACAAGTCCTGAATGGAAATTGTCTATGAAAGAAGAGATAATGGCTCTTAAGAGGAATGAAACATGGGAGATAGTACCAAAGCCACGCTGTACCAATTACTTCTAAATGGGTTTACAAATTAAAAAGGCAGGATGGTTCAGTTGGGAGGTATAAAGCTCGTTTGATAGCTCCTGGATTCTCGTAGCAATATGGGCTAGATTATGAGACATTTAGTCTAATCGCAAAGAGGGTGGGGTGACTGTTTGAACCATTATCTCTTTGGCCGCTAACGAGGGTTGGACATTGTGGTAACTTGATGTGAAGAATGCCTTGCTCTATGGAGAGCTAGATCAAGAAGTATCATGGACCAGTCCGAAGATTTTATTTAGAAGGAATATCTTCAACATGTGTGCCGACTCAAGAAGGCATTATACGGTCTTGAGCAAGCTCCACATGCATGATATGGTAAGATTTCTGAGAATCTTTCATTTGTTGATTCAAAGTTTCAAATTCAGGTTCTAGCATGTTTGTGAAAGTGGATTCAGGTATGCATGTGGTGGTACTTTTGTATGCGGATGACATGATCATCTTGGAGACAAGGTGGTTGAAATTACATGTAGACACGATGAATTGTGTCGATCCAGTTTGAAATGAAAAGGCAAATAATCTTAGGAGTAGGGGCATTTTGTCAGACTCTATTTTAGATACTTGTGTTCTTTGTAGGAAAGAAAGGGAATCTATTGATCATCTTCTTCTTCATTGCGAGGTGACTTCTATCTTTGGTTCCACTTCATCAACTTGTGCGGGGTTTTGTGGTGCTTCCCAGGAACCTTGGCAAGTAGTGTGGATGCATGGGTGTGGGGACCTTTTCGCAGTTGTGGTTTGCTACATTGGCGTCTTGTTCCATTCGCCATCCTTTGGGAAGTGTGGAAGGAAAGGAATCAGAGGAGTTTTAGAAACTCCACCTTTTCTCTAGAGGGTTTGGTTTTGAAGGATATTTCTTCAATTGCCAAGTGGGCTTTGGTAAGGAAGGATTAAAGAAATATCAAAGTGTCGGATTTGTATCACAATTGGCAAGCTTGCATGGGGTGCGGAGCTCTTTGGATTCCTCCTCCTATAGGTATATTAAAATTTAATGTCAATGGTACAGAGATAGGCAAACCAAGGCCAGCAGGTATTGGTGGGGTGCTTCATAATGATAAGGGTGAGGTGTTGCTTATGTTCTCTAAAAGTGTGGGGATTAGATACTCTAGTGAAGCGGAGGTGTTGGCTAGTTCTTTTAGCTCTTCAGATCTTTTCCGCTTCTTTCCATGGCCCATTGTTGGTGGAGAGTGATTCTACTAATGGATGGGGTGGCTCTTGAAGCCCGATTTCACTTCAATGAAATAAAGAAGATAGTATGGCGGACACTTTGGCTAAACAAAGGGTGGTCTCTTTTGGTCATGTGCTGAGGCATGTCAATAGTATGCCGGACGCTTTGGCTAAAGAAAGGGTGGATAGAGCTTATCCATGAGTGAATTTATCTAATTAATCTTTTGTTTCTGGCGGTGGTTTTGTTTGGGTTTTTTCGCTTTGGTGGGTGGGGTATAATACTTTTATACCCTTGCATTGCTGGTTTTCTTTCATATGCCTTTTGCCTTGTTTTCTCTTTTAATAAAGATTCCGTTACCAATCAAGAAAAATTTGGGTGAAGTTGGATGCTTTCTTGGACTTCAAGTCAAGAAGGCAAAAGATGGCCTTCTGTTAACTCAAAAGAGGTATGCTAGAATGTTGGAGCATTTTGGTATGGGAGAGGCTAAGCCAAAGGCTACTCCTATGAAGCCATATCTTCAGTTAAACAGAGATTAAGGTAAAACATTTAAGGATGCAAAAAGATTTTGACAACTTGTGGGTAGCTTCATTTACTTGACTATCACTAGACTGGATATTGCATATTTGGTAGGTGTTGTATCTCAATTTTTGCAAAGTCCACGGGTTCCTCATTTGGTTGTAGGAAAAAGAACTCATCATTATGTAAAAAGTACTTTTGAATATCAGATTTATAAAATGGGTGAAAAGTTCTTCCTAAGTGGATTTACAGATGTAGATGGGGCAGGAGATATCAATGACAGGCAGTTTACCTCATATTATTGTTCTACTACTGATCCAGCTGCAGTTTCATGGTGTAGTAAAAAACAATCAAGTATTGCTCATTTTAACACAGAGGCGGAATATAATGGGTGAAAAGTTCTTCCTAAGTGAATTTACAGATGTAGATGGGGCAGGAGATATCAATGACAGGCAGTTTACCTCATATTATTGTTCTACTACTGATCCAGCTGCAGTTTCATGGTGTAGTTAAAAACAATCTAGTGTTGCTCATTTTAACACACAGGCGGAATATATTGTCAATCCAGGCCCATCCATTTTGGCCCATGTCCAGGCCCATTTATTGTTCCTATTTATTGCTTTGTAATTAGTCAAAGATTTTACTTAAATTTAGGATCTATGATTGATTGTAACTTAAATTTAGGATCTGTAATTGATTACGAATGATTATAATTAGGATTGTAATTAGGGTATTAAGCCCTTATAAATATACTTCAGTCGATCCAAGAAAGGGAAGACATTCATCTCTCATTCTGTGTTTCTCTCTCTTTCTCTGTCTCTCAAAATGTCATGGTATCAGAGCTTGGTCAATCATCTTTGATCTTCTCCTAACTCATCTTCCAATCATTGGGAGCCTGTTTATGATCATTTGAGATCATCTTCTTCAGCCAGATCATATCTGATCTTCCCTGATCATCTCAGACTGATCAGAGTGGCCCATCTGTGATCTTCATCACTACATCAGCAAATTAGTCCCATCTTGGTCGACAGAAGTTTCTTGGATTTGTGAAGATTTTTTCCCTGTTTTTTGATCATCTGTGATCAAACTACAGTCCAGTCGACAGTCAGCGTCCTCCGATTGCATCAGAGCTAACGTGGCCCACCATTGATCATCATCTGCTTCTCAGCTGACACAACCCATCTTGGTCGCCTGGAATTATACATCTTTATGGAGATTTTCTCAGGATTTATG
Source organism: Litsea cubeba (assembly GCA_012931725.1). Taxonomy (NCBI): domain Eukaryota; kingdom Viridiplantae; phylum Streptophyta; class Magnoliopsida; order Laurales; family Lauraceae; genus Litsea; species Litsea cubeba. Next base: position 15,123,992 of record CM022951.1, read on the forward strand.
GATCATCAGAGGTAGGCCATATATCAATTTTTGTGGATCGTCAGTTTGGTCAATATCTTTTCATCTCAGCCGTTCAAAAGTTTTGATTTGGATTAGTTTTACCTGAAACTGCTTCCAATAGTTGTGGAAATTTGTTGTGCACTCATCCTCTTCCTCAGATCTGTAAGCAGATCATTTCCTGGGATCCACATACAGATCTATACACTGACGACCAGGTCGTCGTGTATCACAGTGGCTGTATTAGTGCACTGTTTGCTGTTTTTCATCTCGATTGTCTAGTTTTGTGGTTCTTTTATCCAATTCCATCCAAGTTTATACTGCTGGTAGTGGTTTTCATCACTCACAAACAGATCTGATCTGATCTGTGATTGGGCAACTTCGTGGGGCCCACTACTAGAGCCAAACAGCACAGTTATTGTCTACTGCTGTGATTGCCAATTCTACTGCTGCTGTTGGTTCCATTGTCTCTTGGTTGGAATTCTTATTGCTGCTACTGCTTTGTGTGCCTTTTCTGGATCTGTAGTAATGGATAAACATGAGATAACCCTGATTCGATTTGATGGCACAAATTATACTTCATGGGCCTTCCAATTTCAAATTTACTTGGAAGGAAAAGAACTATGGGCACACATTGATGGATCTGAACCTCAACCTATGGAAGATGATAAAAAGATTTTAGCCTGGAAAACAAAGGATGCTAAAATCAAGACATGGTTGCTGGGCTCTGTTGAGTCACATTTTATTCTCAACTTAAAACCATGCAAAACTGCCCGTGAAATGTGGGACTATCTTCAGAAAATTTATCAACAAGGCAATGCTGCTCGTCAGTTTCAATTGGAACTTGAAATCTCTCAATTCACTCAAGGCACCCAGACAATTCAAGAGTATTACAATGGCTTTCGCCGCCTGTGGACTGAATATGATGAGATTAAGTTTGCCACGGTATCTGCCGCACTTTTACCAGAATTGCTTCCATTGCAGCAAAGTAGTCATCGAGATCAGCTTCTTATGAAACTTCGTCTGGAGTTTGAAACAGTTAGATCGAACTTGATGAGCAGGGCTCCTCTTCCAAGTCTGGATACCTGTCTTCAGGAACTTCTGCGGGAAGAACAACGCCTGCTTACTAGAACTACTCTGGAACAACAGACAGCTAGTGAGACTCCTCTTGCATATGTTGCTACAGTCAGACCTCCTCCTCGGGACATCAGTAAAGTTCAGTGCCATAACTGTAAGAAATATGGTCACTATGCCAATCAATGCAAGGCAAAAATATGCCGGTATTGTAAAGCCACTGGTCATGTTATCGAAGAATGCCGGAAGAAGGCTCGCAATTCTACTTCCCGCAACTATGTGCAGTCAGTGCAGTCCGCTCCAAGTGCTTACACCGTCACCACTCCATCATATCCTTTATCTGACTTCAGTAGTTCTCTGCAGTCTGATTCTTCCTCCCAACCTGGTTCCTCAAACTCTGCATCACCAGCCCCTCTCACCCCTGAGATGGTAAACCAAATGATAATCAATGCTTTAGCTTCCATGAACATCGCAGGTAATGCTTCCTCTCTTTCCAATACTTGGTACTTAGATTCTGGTGCCAGTAACCATATGACCACTTCAGCCCTCAAATTACAAAATGTTGTTCCTTACACTGGTCATCTTACTGTCCAAGCTGCCAATGGAGATCATCTTCCCATCATCTCTGTTGGTGATACCCCTAGTCCCTTACCATTAACCAATGTTTTAGTTTCTCCTCATCTTGCTACCAATTTAGTTTCTGTGGGTCAACTTGTTGAAAATAACTGCAATGTCTCTTTTTCTTCCTCTGGCTGTGTTGTGCAGGACCAGGAGTCGGGGGAAGTGATCGCGAGGGGGCCTAAGCGTGGAAGGCTTTTTTCATTACCAGTGTCTTCATTTACTCCGAAAAACTCCTTACATCAGTTCTTTTGTTTTTTCATTAAGAATAATTCTCGGTTGTGGCATAATAGACTTGGACATCCAAATGCTTCTACCATGTCTAATTTATTTCAATCTGGATTAATAAATAAACCTGTTGATTCTGCTTCTTTTGAATGTGATGCTTGTAAATTAGGAAAGAGTAAAATTTTACCTTTTCCACACTCTAACACACGAAGCACTGCATGTTTTGACTTAATTCACAGTGATGTTTGGGGCATTGCTCCGACTCTTTCTCATAGTCATTTTAAGTACTTTGTCACTTTCATTGATGACTTCAGCAGATTTACTTGGCTTTATTTATTACATTCCAAGTCTGATGTTCTCCATGCTTTTAAAATTTTTTTAAGCTATGTTGAAACACAATTCTCCACATGCATTAAGATTTTGCGATCAGACTCAGGGGGGGAGTATGTGTCCAATGATTTTCAATCTTTTCTCAACAAGAAAGGAATCATTTCTCAACGTACATGTCCATATACTCCACAACAAAATGGAGTTGCGGAACGGAAAAACAGACATCTCCTTGATGTAACTCGAACACTTCTCCTTCAATCTTCCGTTCCTCCTCGTTTTTGGACTGAAGCCCTCACCACCGCAGTTTATCTCATCAATCGTCTTCCCTCATCTACCATTGATCATTTCACACCGTATTTTAAACTGCTTGGGCAACAACCTGTGTTTGATCACCTTCATACATTTGGGTGTGTTTGTTTTGTTCACCTTCCTCTCACGGAACGAACAAAACTAACTGCGCAATCTCGCAGGTGTGCATTTTTGGGTTATGCCACTAATCAAAAAGGTTTTGTTTGTTATGATCCCATTGGACGTCGTATCAGGGTTTCTCGCAATGTTATTTTCTTTGAAAATCAGAATTTCTTCCCGACTCACATAGACTGTCCTTCATCCTCTTCACCAGCTCTCTTACCTGGTTTCTCGGATCAACCAACGGATCAACCTACTGTTACTAGGTTTAATCCTGATTTGTGTATCACCGACGGGAAAAACCTACTATTTCAGATGGCCGTCCTCCTGATCCTCCACCGACCACTGGTTTCGCACCTACTCCAGCCTTGCGTCGCTCCTCCCGAGATTCTCGACCACCTGCAAGGTATGGCTTTACCCATACTTCTTTGATGACCACTCTATCTTCTGTCCCTATCCCTAGTTCTTATCTGCAGGCTGTACAACAAGATTGTTGGAACCAGGCCATGAAGGAGGAATTGGATGCATTGGATCAGAATCACACCTGGGATATTGTGGAGTGTCCTTCAACAGTTAAACCCATTGGTTGCAAATGGATCTACTCGATCAAACTTAAGTCTGATGGGTCCTTGGATAGACACAAAGCTAGACTTGTGGCACTCGGCAACCGTCAGGAGTATGGCATTGACTATGAGGAAACTTTTGCACCTGTGGCCAAAATGACATCTGTTCGGATACTTCTCGCCATTGCTGCATCTCACTCCTGGCCGTTATACCAAATGGATGTCAAAAATGCATTTCTCCATGGGGATCTGCAAGAAGAAGTCTATATGCGGATACCACAAGGTATCCCCTCTCCCTCCAAGAGGACTGTCTGTCGCCTGCGAAAATCGCTTTATGGTCTAAAACAAGCTCCTCGGGCATGGTTTGAAACCTTCCAGCGTCGCTTATGCGAGAGTGGCTTTACCCAGAGTCCTTATGATCCATCTCTATTTCTCTGTCGCACTTCTACTGGTATTACTGTGCTTCTCGTGTATGTTGACGATATTATTATCACTGGCACGGATGCTGATATGATCACCTCTCTCCAAGCTTCTCTCAAGGATTCCTTCCGTATGAAGGATTTGGGCCCTTTACATTATTTTTTGGGGTTAGAGGTGCATCAATCTCCGAAAGGTCTATTTGTTAATCAACACAAATACACATCTGACCTTATCGAGTTGGCTGATCTCCATGATTCTTCACCTGTTGATACACCTGTAGAGGTCAATCTCAAGTTAAGTAAAGATAATGGCGATCTACTTCCTGATCCTCATACATACCGGCGCCTGGTGGGAAGTCTTGTCTATCTCACCATCACTAGACCTGACATCTCCTATGCTGTTAATCTTGTGAGCCAGTTCATGACCGCTCCTCGTCATCTTCATCTGGTAGCTGTGAAGCGTATTATTCGCTATCTGTTGCGAACTGTCACTCGTGGTCTCTATTATCCAAAGGATAATCCTCTTCATCTAACCGCTTATGCGGATGCTGACTGGGCGGGCTGTCAAGACACACGCCGTTCTACTACTGGTTGGTGCATGTACCTTGGAAATTCTCTCATTTCTTGGAAATGCAAGAAACAAGAACGGGTGTCCAGATCTTCCACGGAAGCTGAATATAGGGCCATGTCTTCTGCTTGCTCTGAGATCTTATGGCTACGTGGACTCCTTTCAGAACTCGGCTTCGCTCAATCCACTCCTACTCCATTGCATGCTGATAATACTGGGGCTATCCGCATCACTGCAAATCCAGTCTTTCATGAACGCACCAAACATATTGAAGTTGACTGCCACTTTATTCGTGATGAATATAAGCGTGATGTCATTCGGCTACCTCATGTCCCTACAGAATTTCAGTTTGCCGATATTTTCACTAAGGGACTTCCTCGGCCTCGTCATCAATTTCTTGTCTCCAAATTGCTGCTTTATGACTCCCCAGCATCAATTTGAGGGGGGGTGTCAATCCAGGCCCATCCATTTTGGCCCATGTCCAGGCCCATTTATTGTTCCTATTTATTGCTTTGTAATTAGTCAAAGATTTTACTTAAATTTAGGATCTATGATTGATTGTAACTTAAATTTAGGATCTGTAATTGATTACGAATGATTATAATTAGGATTGTAATTAGGGTATTAAGCCCTTATAAATATACTTCAGTCGATCCAAGAAAGGGAAGACATTCATCTCTCATTCTGTGTTTCTCTCTCTTTCTCTGTCTCTCAAAATGTCATATATGAGCACAAGAACGCATTTGGTTGAAATGGATGATTGGTGACATTTACAACAAGGTTGATTATGCAATTCTTATCCGGTGTGACAATGAAAGTGCAATCAGGGTGGCAACAAATCTGGTGTTTCATGCCCGTACTAAGCACATTGAGATTCAATAAATTTCATTCGTGAAAAGCTGCTTGAACAGGTAATATAGTTGAAAGATGTTCGAACAGGAAATTAAGTTATGGATATTTTTACCAAGGAACTTGCAAAATCCAAGTTTGAGTTTTTTAGAGATGCACTTGGTGTGGTTGACTGCAAGCATGTGCTTGAACAGGAAATCTAATTGAATGAACAGGAGATTAATTTATGGATATTTTTACCAAGGAACTTGCAAAATCCAAGTTTTTGAGTTTTTTTAGAGATGCACTTGGTGTGCTTGACTGCAAGCATGCACCAAGGGGGAGTGTAAAAAATTAGTGCATCTTGCACATGCACAAATTACTGTTATAGCCATTATAAGGGTAAATAGGGTGTTACTATAGTTTATTTATGTGTCAGTTCGTGTTACTGTTATTCACAATAGTTTATTTTTGTCTAGGTATAGTAACTACTTTGTAGTTACTACTGGAAAACTCTATAAATATGCATGTAATTTACGGAAATGAAATGAATCAGTGTTGCACAACATATTTTTGTCCTAACTTCACACAAACAAAGAGGAGCATCCACAATAAGAGGAAACAGCGAAAAGCATGTCCACTTACAATCAGTTTGCAAGTGGATTCAGTAGATTCAAAGAATGACAGCAAAGAAAAAATCAAGTACTGAATCGTCCATGGATAAAAAAAGGATGCAAAACATTAGGTTGATACTCAAATGGTTACATATAAATAAGGATTCCCAAGTCCTCATGAATAGAGTAGGCATGAGACTGAGCAAATTGCAAAGGTATGAATAAGTCACAATAAACCAACTACTGACATTTAGGCAACAGATATACAAAAGATGATAGACTAATGCTTCATGTTACCTCTTATCTTTAGAAGGGACTTTATTTGCAAGCCTTGCTGTCTGAACGGCAGCATCTGCAGATGCAGCTTCTGGTGTTGCTCGCAGAATCTCACATATGAGTTGTTGGCATTCACTCTTACCCAACACAAATTGATGAAGCAAATAAGCAAGGGAAAGACTCAGGAACCACTATGATAATTAAAAAGAAAAAATGGTCTTGCAGGATAGTTTCAATCTCTAGCAGAAACCACCACCAACAACCATTATTTATCAGAAAATAACACATAAAAAGCATGAAACCAAGCACATTTACCTGTACAACCATTAAGGAAAAACCCACACTATAACCTCCAGTCACCTGAGACGCTTCAGAATCGGGGTTCCAGTTTATGTCTCCAGTTACAAAGTTCGGTGTGCTCATGTCACTCTGCTGCGAAGATTTTGACTCAAGAAGTTCCCCAACAATGACATGGTTCTCTAATCATATCACAATTTCCAGGATTAGTAATCAAGGAAACAGGAGCATTGGTAAAAAAACAAGAATGTTGTAGCTATAATGTATTAATGTCTCACCAAGGATCCGAACAATAGTATCCAAAATAACGTTAAGAAGTTCACAGCTTGCAGCCTGTGCTGCCCCCATGGGTGCCATCACCTGTGACACTGGACTAACTGCTAATAATGCTCCTGTCAAATTGGCTCCATTCTGTCGTTTCTGTTTCAGAACCTGATAACTTTCTAAAAGTCCTTTTGAATACTGCAAAATTGGACTAGCAGTTCTGCCAGCCTGGCCAATTCCAGGTCTTGATGAGTTTATAACTGCCGCATGAGATTTTATTTTGGATGTAATAATTTCATGAATAGTAGGTCGCAACCGTTGACTGTCAAACAATGAAATGGTTAAAGTTCAAAATTAAACAAAGGAACTAAAAGAACCCATCCAATTTCAATAAGATACTCTGAAAATGAAGAAATGATACAAAGTAACAAATTATGAAGTAAATATGACTAATTTAAGATAAAAGAGCATCATTTTGGATCTAAAAAAAAGACAGCTCCAAAACGCCATAAATTGTTAACATGTTTTCGAATTCAGTAATATTTTTCTGTAAGTAAATGATAAAGGAATGAATAATATAAAAAACAGAAAATAAAAAGAATAAAACAAAGAAAAGAAAACGGAAGAACTGAAATAATTCAAGATAAGGATGAAGAAATGCCTAAAATAATAGAATGAGCAATGCCACAGTTAAACAAGCATTCTGGCACTACCATGCACTGATCAAACAAATTAGACTCAAGCAACAACAAAAAGTATGTTCACCTAAACATACCAAATAATAGCACCTGCAGCAGCAACCTTGCCAAGCATGGAGAGGCATTCCACCAGGGTCTGTAAATACTTCACATGAAGGGGAGCATCGCTTTTCTTCATTGCTTCCTACATTCAATGAAAGTAGAAATTAAAATCAGAAAATAGAATATCCCTTCCAATATGTTAAAAGGAATCTTTAAGCCATACAACAAACTCATTTGGTGTGGAATTGGAAAGCCATCTTGGAAGTTGACGAGGAACCGTCTTGAGTTGCCCATCGCCACCATTGACCTTTAGTGTTGATGGAAAACCATCAGATGCAGCTCCATCAATTAATTCAAAAGCACTCTCATCATCCTGACCATCAAATGAACTGAAAACCCAATACATACCAGATCAAGCTCGCATTTAAAGGGAAAAACGAAAGATTTATGCATTGTCAAAACATAACAGCAATACAAATGAGCTTATATAGATGTGTATAACTGAGTATGGTTGGTGATTCTGCATACAATAGATCTAAGAAATAATAAAAGGCCGAACGAACCAATATAGAAATATATGCAGGAGAACAAAAGGACTGTGTCTCTTCCATTCATTCCCACTAATGCTCAATTAGCAGAATTCTTCATAAAAAGTTCTAACAATTTTTAATTACAACAATACTTAATCAAACCCTGGCTCCATTCAGTCATTTAGCATGAGTCTAAAGGGTTGAAGGTGGGAGGTAAAAAAAAAGGAACCCTATTTCACTTTTTCTGTTGCGGACTACTGTAACAAGTTGTACAATATTTTTCTCCAATTGCACCATAGGACTACCATCATCATCATCATTATCAAAGCCTTGTCCCAACTATGTTGGGGTCGGCTACATGAATTTTGTTTCTCCATTCCGATCTATCTTGAGCAAATCTTAGGATAAGTTGCACTTCTTAATATCCAACCTTACTGCTTCCATCCACATCCTCTTCGGCATACCCATTCCCCTTGGTGGGCCATCAACCGGCATAGAAAATCTTTTTCTTCACCGGCACCATTGTTGGCCAACGATGGACATGTCCAAACCATCTCAAAGGGGTTCTTTTATTCTATCATCTATTGATGCTACCCCTAAATGCTTCTAAAAGCGCTCATTTTTTATTCCATCCTTCTTAGTTTTATGAAACATCCATAGTGGACCATTATGGAAGCCCACCAACGTGTCTCGCACGCAAACTACCAAAAGTAGTCTTTTGTAAAGGCTGGACCTCGTCTTTCCGAGTGATAAGGGGCTGGTTGGTGAAGTTGGAGATAAAAAAAGGTGTTCGGTAATGCACTAAGGTTGACCAAGCTCATCCCGGGACCAACCAGGTGACTTCAAGAGGACGTCGGTGTTGAGGGAGAAGGGAGAGAGAAAAGATGAACACACAATGTAAGTATTATTGTATTCTTTATTATTATTATCTACAATCACCAATATATAGAAAACCAAAAGCAACCCTACTAAATAGAGTCCTACCCTAAAAGGAAACACAATCATAATAAAATAAGCAACCATGTGCTAAATATAAACCTAACCTAGATAGTGTCACTGGCCCAACCCCTCTAGTGCGTGTACTGAGTCAGCGATGACTTCAACACTCCCCCCCCCAGCGTTGACTTCCAGCATCATGACGCCAAGTGTCCATTAGTGCTTATAAAACTTCAGAAACCACAACCCGCACCATACGTTGATCCAAAGGTGGGACAACTTCAACAAAAGCTCTATCAACATATTTTTGGAGACACGACGATCTTCGCGGCCCGTCTTGCAGTTTATTTGTTGTCACTGTCAAGTTGCGAAGTACGCTTCTCTTCTGATATAAGACACTTCTCTGCCGTGGACCCTTCTAGAATATGCACACTTGTCTTCCAAGGATCGTTGTGTTTCTCCAAAGATTTTTAAATGTGAGAACTGTCATCCTTCTGCGGTCCAGCTTGGTTGTACCTGTGCCTAGAGGATCTGATCCCATCCCGGATTGATTACCCTCCCCCCTGCTTTGAATCTTCGTCCTTAAGACGATTCTACACCTGATCTTCAAGATCAAAGGTCTCAAGAAACACCCTATCTGCTCACCACCGCAACGATGTGTCATCAAAGATTACGTCACATGCGACATAAATCCTCCTTGCTACTGGGTCGTAGCATCGCCAACCCTTCCTGTGGTTATCATAGCCCACAAAGATGCACCTCACTGCCCTTTTGTCAAGTTCGTCCGCTCATCATCTGCGAGAAAAACATAGCAAACACAACCAAATACATGATGATGCTTTGCCAAAACGTTTGCTCCCAAGCAATTTCTCATATGGTGAAGAATAGACCAACCGAGGTTGCGGAAGACAATTGATCAAATATGCTACAGTTGCTAAGCTTTAACCCAAAATTGCGGTCGTACATTCTTAGAATGCATAATACACCTACAAACCTTCCCCATATGTCGATTCTTCCGTGCGGCTACTCCGTTCTGATGTGTAGTATTGGGACAAGTAAGTTCCCTTCGGATTTCATGCATTTTCAAATATACTTCAAACTCTTTTGAAGTGTACTCTCCCCCATTGTCAGATCGAATGTACCTTCATTCTGACGAGACTTTCTGCTTCAGCACAAAATTCCTGAAACTTCTCAAATGCTTCCTAATTTCTCCTTCATGAAGTATACCCATGTATATTGTGAGAAGTTATCAATGAAAGTAATCATGCATCGCTTTCCCGCAACCGATGGAACTTTCACTTTCACAAACACATCTATATGCACCAATTCCAGAGATTCTTTGAATTCAAAGTTTAACTCTTGAAATGGTAAACTATGAGCCTTGCCATATTGACATCCTGCACAAACAATTTAAGAACGGACCTGTTGTTCTGGAAGTCCACGAATAAGACCGCGATTTTCATGTTCTCCAAGCTTTTTGTAACCGACAAGTCCCAACTGTGCATGCCAAAGATCTAGAGTCTCACCTTTTCTGGTCTTCTCCACATATGCCTCCTCAGCTCACATTACAAACATGGACTACACCTTCTTCCCTGTCATCACAGTGGACCCTTCTAACCTAATTTTATCAAAAAAATTCACATCATTGGGCCCAAACAGAAGATAGCGACTTGACCCAGTTATCTGACACAGACAATAAATTCTTCGCCATGCCAGAAATATGATACATTCCATGCAACACATGATCATCACCAAATCTAGCCACAATCTCTGCATCACCAAAATGTTTAATCGGATGTTGTGAATTGTGAACAGTCACAGCTAGCCGATTCCCCTCATATGGCCTCATGCATCGAAATTTCTTCACATCACCTATCATGTGATTCAAACAACCAGAATCCACTATCCAAACATTCGAATATGCCTCTGAAGTTAATGCATACTCAAAAGAATTGGTAGTGGATAAGAAATTCACCTGTGGGTCCCTGTTGTGCCGAGTTTCCCTCGACAACTACCATCTTTACCTTGCACATACGTGTGATATGCCCTTATTTACCGCATCGAACGCATTTGGTCTTCTTGTTTCTCGGCTTTTCCTTTTTTGCAGCTCTCGCCCCCATCTTTTGGATTACCCTTGAACTTGCGACATAGCTTTGACTTTGAACACTTTGAAAACACGACCTCTTCATTGCCTTCAATTCTCAAAGATCCAATCTTGACGAGCGGCATCACATGGCTAGTAAGTAGATTCTCTTCTCCAACTCGTCAACAGTAGGCTGCTTTTCCCATCCAGCAATGGTTGCCACATAAACCGCGTGTTCTGCCTGTAATCCATTAATCAGAAGTCTCCGCAGCTTAGTATCCCAAATTTTGTTTACCGGATCTAATGCGAACAACTCCCAACATGCAATTTTCATCTTTTGAAAATATACAAAAATAGATGATTTACCTTGTGTCAAACTTCCAATTTCTTTCTCCATCAATTGCAGTCGATGGGTGTTCTGTTTTGCAAACAAACTTGCAAAGGTGTCCCAAGCCTCCTATGGGCTCTCGGCATCTTCTTTGCATTCAATTATATCATCATCAACAGATTGCTTGATTACAAACAGTGCTCTTTTGGCTTTTATCTTCCACTTCGATTTTCCGCAAGATCTTCCAGTGGCGTTGTGTGATCACCACAAGTTACATCCCACACATCTTGCCCCGCCAGGTATGACTTCATCATACTTCGGGTCTTTATCAGCCCTGGGATGATATGTTCTGTCCACTTCGTAGATCTCATCACCACGAGCGTGCAAGATCAAACGGATCTGAAATCCGAATCCGGATGGCCCCAATATCCCGAGAACAAATTCTACGCGTTCAATTCGGTCAAACCTCAGTTAGCCGAACTCTGCTTATGTCACAGTTTCTTTAGAAGCTGGGCTTATGTTAATGGGTCAGGTCCGCGATCCGCCTGATCCAAACTGTAACTTGACCTATTCTGGACCGATGGGTTCTATCCTATATTTCCTGCAACCAATTCCCGATCTCTTCCACAGAAGAGACGATAAAACGGCAGAGACAACTCCAACACGTGGGATGGCCCGCCGCACCACCGGCCACGTGTCAACCGCGCCGACGACAATCTCCACTTGGGAAGTGAGTTGGTCCGTATAGCCTGCGTGAGTCCGGATCGTCTGTGCCAGCAACAGGGTCTTCTCGTCTTCTTCGCGTTCGGTGAGAATCGACTACTACAAACAACCGAACCACAGCCCTGCAAGATCTATGGCCTTCCTCCGTAGAAAACCAATGGCCCACCTTCTTCGGCGAGCGCACTGCAGCATAGCCATGTACCTCATATCTCTTCTCTCCCTACAATGACCTTGAGAACCCTCAGATCGCACGTGGCCCACCCGCGATAATCACCCACAAAGCTTCAGTTCCGAAGCACCAGATCTCAATGAAGCCGTCTTACTCCATTTCAACCACGGAACCCGATCTTCTGTTCTTTGTTCCGCAACAGATATGGCGAAGCCTGTTATCAGTGGTCCACTCATGATCTTACCTGAACACAATTTGGACTACTTGTAAGAACCCGACCTCTTAACCTTAGGATTAGCACTAATTAATTTTATGGTTAGGATTACTAAGTGGGAATAGAGTCGAATCTCGGTGTTTGGTGTGTGAGAATAGTCTTAAGAGCCTCTGAGTCTGGTTTGACCCTTTTTGGAGCCCATCTGTAATTTCGAGTGAGACTGGGGGGCTATTCATAAATTCTGTAAATTTGTTATTCTGAGCTCATTAAATCGAGATTATCATTTTAGACAACTTTTGTATTCAACTCGAATCAGTTTGAGGCCCCGAAACCCTTCAATTGACCAATTTCAGCATAAATTGTTAGACTTTGACCAAACAGTTGACTTCTCCCTCAGAGCCCCAAAACGTGTCATTCTTGGGCTCGAAAATTAGATCTCGACCTGCCTAACAATTTTCATGTTCAGCCCAAACTCGTCCAAAGCCCAGTTTCACCCCGGACACACTTTTCAAGGTATATACCGCAGTTTGGAAAATCATAACTTCTATCAGCGACCTCTGAAAATTCTGATTTTGGGCTTGTAGGAAGTCTTTTCGCATGAGCCGCAATTCTTTTTCATGACCAAATCTGTCCGGGGTCCCAAAGATCTCCGTTATCGCATTCCAAGTTTGGCTATATGGTAGCAAACTCACAAAGTAACTTTTTCAAAAATATCCCAACTACCCCACCTACCTCATTAGCTCTCACCTACCCCACCATAACTCTCATTTACTACATTCCACCGGCCAGCACAAGAGAGAACTCCACTCATTCTCTCTTCTTTTTCTCCTCTTCTTCTCCCATGGCACGATGAAGAACCCTAGAGGGAGACTCTCCTTGCAAGATCCAGTCGGCCAATCTACTCCCCGTCAACCTCCACGCAACACAGTGCGTTGTGGTGCGAATCCAGTAGTGGCAGCCCCTCTTCTATCACCTTCTTCTTCCTTGATCTTCTAAGAGGTAGGCCCTCTTCTATCACCCATGTTTTTCACCATCAGTGTGGCTGTTATGGGTTGGGTTTTGACAGTGAGTGGTTTGTTGTTTAGAGTGATTTTTGAGTGGTTTGTTTGAGGGAGAAAGCTCTTGGTTTAGGGGCTTGGATTGACCATGGGTTAAAGGTTGGATTTGTTCTCGATTTTGAGGCAAGTATTTGATTTAAATTGCATATTATGTATGGTTAATCTTGATTCTAATTGATCACTAAGTGTTAATCATGTTTAAAAAATAATTAGTGTTCCTTTAAAGGTTTAAATCAGTTTTGTTAACCCCATTCCATGGTTGGATCAGTGTTCGGGAACTGAAATTAATGGTGGGGATTAAATCTTAATTTGGTCCTTAATAATAGGGAAATTGATCCCTTAATTTCTGTGGAACAAGCCAATGGGCCCCATTTATGATTTCCCGTGGACCCCCCCCCCCCCCCCCCCCCCCCCCCCCCCACCACCACTGAGAACCACCGCCTGAGGAGACCACCCCCATCCGTGGGGCCCGCAATGGGGCCCCTTCCTCCTGAAATTCCAGACCAGCAGGAGCTGGGGGAAGCAGGCCCAGTGACCGTTTTCCCCCACAGCAGCAGCTGCTGCCAGCTGCCCTAGCCACCAGCCTTCTTCCAGCGGCCAACACTCCCACTAGTTCCAGCGGCGCGGCCAACACTCCCTTCAGTCCCAGCGGCCAACACCCCACCTCTCTCTGGAAATTCAGCCAGCAGCCAGCTAAAGTGCTGGATGCCAGCAGGCCCAGCGGCCAACCCTCTCTTCTTCCCGCCCTTGGAACAACAGCAGCAGCAGCTGCTGCTTGATGTCTGGTTTCCAGCCAACTGGCAGCCACTGCAGCGGCCAATACACTCCCGTCCCGCCAGCCACCATGCCGCCCTACCCCTGCCCCATCCTGGAGGATGATACCGGCCGGCAGCTGGGCCAAAAGCCAGCAGCTGGCCAGCAAACATGCTGGTGCAGCGGCCTGTGGGCCCAACCCCGGGATCCACTTAATTCAGCCTTGTACCCAGATTTTTAGGACAAAATGAAACCCGAGTTTCCTTCCTTAATTGCCTAAACATTATTTCAAATTTTAAAGGGAAAGTTACGTTACTTAACCCCCCCCCCCAAACATGAATTATTGAAACGCATGGAAATTACTCAGAAGCCTTGTACTTGGAAATTACTTACATGGGTCTCTTTCCCTTGGAAAACTGTGTACCCACTCCCCCGACGTGCCCTATGTTAATTTTGACTCAACACTTAAACCCATGACTTGTATTTTTATCCTAACTTAGGGATTGGATATTCCCACCTACCGAATGCATGTGTACGAAAATACACACAATATCCATCCCTTTGAGCGTATCATATTGGGAATCACCGTTTTTGCATGTCTACGATTATTTTAATCAATTTTTTCCTACTTTCATCATGTTTTATGCATCCTGCCAACCCAACCCTAGTTTCTTGCCCTATGCGACACCTTGGGTCTCAGTGCGCGATTCTCGCCCTGCTTGACAATTGGATGTACCCGGATCCTTAGAGGGTTTCTCGGGTTTGCGTGCAACATTTAGTTGCCCTGCCCTTCCGAGTCACCCGGATCACCTTGCCTTTCTGCCACCCATTTTGAGTCCCCTATTTCTACCCCAAATGCTGCCCGTTTTTCTATAGGATTCCCCAGACTTAGAAAATATTGTTTTAAAGCCCGAATTAACTCGGTTTATTGTTTCAAAGGCCAATTCAACACTGTTTCCTCGTTTTAAGGATTCAACGGTCTGTTCTTCCCTGATATGCAACATACAACTCATGAGTACCCGAGTTACTCAATTATCCTTGTTTAAACACTGAACTGAACCTTGAACTGTCCTGTACCCAAAACCTTGCATTCGGCATTGATTTTCAAGTCGAAGCCACAAGTTATTATTATTAATATTATTATTATTATATATTGCTTCCTTCAAGGGTGTCTTGTATGTGACCGGTGTCACCAATGCCTGGGCTCGTTATTATTATATATTGCTTCCTTCAAGGGTGTCTTGTATGTGACCGGTGTCACCAATGCCTGGGATCGATTCAGGTTTCCCCATGGCAGGGCCTTGCCTTGGCTCGATTTAGGTTTCCCGTGCGACAAGGCCTATTACTAAAGTACCCATTTCTCCGGGCTCGATTCAGGTTTCCCCGTGACAGGGCCTTGCCCGGGCTCGATTCAGGTTTCCCCGTGGCAGGGTTAACGACTCCAGAACGAGTTCTAAGGTACTACATGCCTGATTGTTAGGGGCCAACAGATGTTCCCCTTCCAATTTATTATGCGAAGTGGTTGCCAAGTAATCAGTGATCAGAATTAATTACTAATTATGATTTTGTTAATCATATCCTCATGCATTAACTTGCCTAGCTAACTGTCATGGATATTCTGATTTATCACCAGTATTTATATTCAGCTTTGTACTTGCAACCTATGCTTTTCATTTTGGATACTTGCCAGGCATTCGTGTCTGATCTACGCTTGGTGTCGTAGGTATGATTTCCTGACCTATACCTTAGTATGGATTCTGAGGCGGCGGTTGCTGAGCCGCAAGTGACGTGTGATTGAGGTGCAAAGGTTGTCACGTAGACTCTGTTCCTTGCACATGAGACGCTATATACCTGGGAGTATTATTTTGGGTTTATATTATGTTTTACTGGCCTATGTTGGCCTTTTATTTTGGGGAATGTAATTAATACATCTTTTGTAATTTCTAACTTGAAATATGGGAATGGCTTATCCATTTTACTTGTCTAGCTCTGCTTATCTTCTGTTAATGTTATACCAGACTGAGGACGTGTTGTGCAGTTAATTGCAGCTAAGAAGACATTAGTGATGCAATACGGAATCTGATGAGCTCCGGACTTCGAGTTGCATCACAATGTAAGCTTCCGCTAAATATTCCATAACGGTGATGGATCTTGTAATTCTCACCTATGCGGATCATAGGGAAAAACAAGGTTATGCTAGAGTAATCCCCGTAATCACGGCCCCTTAACCCTACCCCAATTTTGGGGTTGTGACACTGCCCTCGGTCCGAATCTTCTATCTCTTCGTCTCCTTCACCCACAAGGTCCTTCGTCAACCAGATCTAGTTGATCGCGCCTCAACGTCCCCAACATGCACACGATCCGTCCCTGGATCTACACAAGATCCCAAGATTCATCGAATGTGAGAAATCAGCCACCACGAGCGCCGCCCGGCTCGCCTAGTCATCTCGGAATCGATGACCTCTGCTCTGATACCACTTGTTGAGGGAGAAGGAAGAGAGAAAAGATGAACACACAATGTAAACTCGTATTATTGTGTTCTATATTATTATGAGCTACAATCACCAATATATAGCAAACCAAAAGCAGCCCTACTAAATGGTGTCCTACCCTAAAAGGAAACACAATCATAATAAAATAAGCAACCCTATGCTAAAATAAACCTAGCCTAGATAGCATCATCGGCCCAACCCCTCCGGTGCGTGTGCTAAGTCAGCGATGACTTCAACAGTCAGGACACTGATATCTTGGGTAGACCATGGCAAGTTGATAGCAGTGCCATACATCGCGGCCGGAAGAACACTTTCCCTTTTTGGAAGGATATCGTGAAAGTCATTTTGGGCCCCAATAGAGCGACAAATCTCATGAAACCCATCTTTGTTGGGGGGTCGTGCTTTCCATCGTACAGTTTGTCTAAGTTTGAGAGTGGGTAGTCGAACCTAACTATATTATATCGGATGAAGATTTTCAAATAATCTTGATGGAATTATATTGCAGAAACTATTGAAATTGAGAACTGATACAAACCATGCATAGAACGATCAAACGATATGAAGAATCAGGATAATCCTGACTAATGGGCAAACCATGCTTTGCAAGTTTCAGATCGAAATGACTCCTCGAATAGGCCGCACAGTTGATCAGTTGAATATTACAGTCAAACAACCATATATAGAATTTGATCAGCTGAATATTATGTCTAAATGTCTTCTGAGATTTGAAGTTGATCCAGATGAATCAAACTCCTTTTTTTTTTTGAATGGTGAATGAAACAACAATCTCAAGAATGTTAATCCACTACAAAACAAATCCACAAATAATTATACAAATCATCCTGGGCCCATGTAACCAGTGTGGTAGATTGTGTGGGCCCCATCACATAGCCTTCAATTGGTTTAGAATCTTTCCCTTTGATTCTTTAATCATACAATCCGAGTAGGTTAATAATTCGGTATATTACATGACATACTGTCATTTGTTGCGATTTGATTGCATGCATTCATTGTTTTTCAAAGCTTCATCTCTCATGGCTCATAACTTTTAACTTGAAAATCTTCATGCATGTTTCATAACCCACATACCTTTTCTTTGTAGGATTTTTCTCATGCATGGCTTTATGACTTTAAATCTTGAGTTTTCATGCATAATTTGATCTTTTCATCTTAGGCCCAAAAGGAATTTTAAAAATACATGCATAAACATGTTTTGAATCATATTTTGAGATCAATTTCAAAAATACAAGAAATTTCAAAACATGATTTCCAAGGCCAAAATTCCTCTTAGAAAATCATTTTCACAGCTTTAAAAACCTGTGAGTTTTCGGTCCAACTGACCTTTCATGTCGGGCACCCTTCGATCACGACAGCATGATGGCAAAAAATGTACATTTCTGCAGTTCGGTGATGACGGAGGCCCAGGGTTAGGGCTTGCGTAGATGCCGAAGCACGTGTCAAAGACACCTCAAATTATTTCCGCAGAGATTTCTAACACGAGGAACAACCTCTCCAAGGGAAAATCCCAATTTTATTTAACTCCAAATCCGAGATTATCATCTCTACAATCCAATATAAATAGGCAAAGTAAACTTAGGGCCTAAGACAACCTAATCTAATAATAGAAACTATCATAATCAAACTAGGAAACTAAATAAATCAGAATGCTAATCCTAATTACAATAAAATTAGGAAGCTACTAAAAATTAAATATCCTCAAAAACTATGTTTGGGTGGGACAGTAGTGGAATATTAGCCTATACTGCATCATTCCCCCCAAGTTGAAAGAAGAGTTCGACCTCGAACTCGAGTCTTCTTCAAGTTGCCTCTGTATATATATGTACGTGAAGCACTTCCTTTGTAGCATTGGACCTGGATTTCTTCCTCTGCAATTCTGGTTTCTTGGGATGGAGAGTAACTTCCTTTCCATCGTGCATGAAGGTATACGTGTTGTTGCGCATCCCATGAGTGCCATTCTTGTCATACATCCATGGGCGACCCAATAGGATATCTCCACTGTCCATTGGTAGCACATCGCACCAAATTGTATCTTTGTAATCATTACCAACTGCAAAAGTAACCTGACATGTATGTCGCACTTGCGCTTCATCACCTGTCATGAGCCATTTAACAAAGTAGGGTCGATTGTGCTTGTAAATCTTTAACTTCAAGCGATCAACAAGAGTTTGAGATATAATATTCTCACAACTTCCACCATTAATCACAAATGTATAATTTTGCCCATGTATTGTACCTGTGGAACGAAAAATATTTTTCCGCAACCATTTCTTTTCAACAGTGGGTATAGACTCTTGTTGCACCAAGAGAAGTTCACCATCTGTTTCAGCTGCTATTTCCTCCGCTTCATCGGATCTTCACTTTTAGGATCATCTTTTGTTTCCGGTTCTTCTTGTGCACTTTTCATTAAATTTATTCTTTTGGGCATTCAAACGCACGATGACCCTTTGCTTACAATGAAAACATGTGAATCTATTTGGATCTTCAGACTTGGAAGAAAACTTTCTGAGAATTAGCATTTGGATTAAAATCTGACTTTGATGGAGTCTTTTGCATAGGACCATTTAGACGCAGTAAGTTTTCTGGCTTTGATGATTTGCAATCCCCTCAGCTTTGATAGCATGCTGAACAATCTCTCAACATTGTCAAAATGCTTGAATGTGAGATATGTTGTATATCAAGTGTAAGCCCATTAAAGTATCTGTCAACTAACACATCATCATCTTCATTCAACCACAACGAGCTTGCATGGTCATGAACTCCTCTGAATACTCAACAACCCGTCTTAGATCCTTGTTTCAAATCCTGAAAACTTGAACGCAGATCTCTGGAATAATTGACAGGAAGAAATTTTTGCTTCAACAGAATTTTCATCTCGGTCCATGTGTCAACGGGGTCAATTTGTTGGTTTCTTCTTTTCTTTTGCAACTCGGCCCACCATATTGCAGCATAATTACGAAATCGAGTTTGCCACCAGTGTAATTTATGACCATCCGTCATTGGCTTGTGTGCAAAAATATTTTCAACACACACTAACCAATCTATGAATGCATCCGGTTTCAGTTTTCCATCATATTCAGGGATCACGAGTTTAATACCCAAATCACGATCAACATTAACGGCCTGTGGATCTCGTTGATTCCAATGTCCTCCATCATCTCGATGATTATCCTCACGCCGATTAGTTTCCAAATTGGTTAATCGGGTTTCGATCCTTGCAAGAGTCTCTTGTATTTGAACCATCGTTGCAGATAGGTGATTAATAGTGACCGATAATTCCGCACGGTTCCCTTCAAATCATCATCATTATTGTAGGAAGACTCCACTTCTATATGCTTCTTGGGAGGCTTTTTTTTTTTTTTTTAATGCAAGTTCAGATTCTTGACTGACCTGATGTGAAGATCTGGATATTTGAAAATGGGAGACTGAAGACTTGAAGGAACTTGGGGCCCACTGGATGAAAATATTGTGCCTACTCGTTTAAGTCGAACTGCTGAGTTGCCAAGCCCACAGAATGGACTCAGTTGAACTACTGAAAGCGGGCCTGGAACCCGACCCAAGTGTTGCGCTGGGCTTCGTGTCGAGGGAGAAGGGAAAAGGGTTGTTGACCCTTTCTGTTGCTCCTTCGTTCTACGAAGATGAAGCTCGGGCGATGGCGCTGGAGGAAGATGGAGCAGGCGACGACGCTGGAGCTTGGCGGCGCTTGCAGTAGGGTGCACGGTACACACTTCTTCCCCTAGTCTCTCTTCTCTGTTCTTCTTTGTTCTTTCTGCTCTTTCTTTCTCGCTCTCTTTTTTTTTTCCTCTGGTTTGGGGTCTTGGTGTTGAGATCAAGACTAGTTGGGTTGGGCGGTAACGGTTCGGCAAGGGGTCTGCAGGTGGGTTTGGCCAGGGGACTGGTTTGGTTGTGGATTTGAGGCTTCGACAAGTAGGGAGACGATATGTGAGGGTCTGACGAGGATGAGAAAAAAAAAAAAGTCTGATGGGGAAGAGTTTTCCGTGAATGGGGTTTCGGCAGCGGGATGGATGCAGGGTTGTGGGTATGGTGTTTCTAAAGTGTGGGTGGCTACTGAGAAGTGGAGTTAGGGATGGATAGGCTCCGATCGGTTGACCAGAGGGTGATCGGAGCGTTGTGGATCTTCGCTCTGATACCAATTGACGCAGGGCCCAGGGTTAGGGCTTGCGCAGATGCCGAAGCACGTGGCAAAGACACCTCAAAATTATCTCCGCGGAGATTTCTAACACGAGGAACAACCTCTCCAAGGGAAAATCCCAATTTTATTTAACTCCAAACCTGAGATTATCATCTCTACAATCCAATATAAATAGGCAAAGTAAACTTAGGGCCTAAGACAACCTAATCTAATAATAGAAACTATCATAATCAAACTAGGAAACTAAATAAATCAGAATGCTAATCCTAATTACAATAAAATTAGAAAGCTACTAAAAAATTAAATATCCTCAAAACTATGTTGGGTGGGACCAGTAGTGGAATATTAGCCTATACTGCATCAAGTGAGTTGTCGGTTACCTATCGGTTACTGACATCTCGTTCGGTTTAATCGAGGGGTAATTGAATTTGAAAAATCTACTTTTAACCGTGGTCAAACTAGCAGTTGCATATGACCGTTGGGAGTTCGGTTAATCGAACTGTTAGAGGGTTAATTGACGAACTAGCCGTTGGCAACCTTTTTTGCTATAAATTTGCACTCTTTCCTTGTGATTTTTGCCTTGATTTTGAGAGTTTTGGAGGTTCAAGGAAGGAGAATCAACTAAGCGAGGCAAGAGAAGGTCTTGGAGGGCTAATCAATGGTTTTCAACCTTAAATTCATCTCAAATGGGTTTGTCCCCTTTCTCAAATTAACTCATGCTATGTATCAAACCTTTGTTTTATTTAATGGCATCATTTAAATGAATGTTTGAATTGATTAAATGTTGTTTTCATAACATGATTAGTACTTTAAATATGCTTAGCATTATGACTTCAACATTTAGCTTGTTTTACGCATGTTTTAGCCACATGTTTTGAACAAACTTGCTAGTCTTAGGTTGCATTTTCCAAATCAAGTTTGTTTGCCATTTCAAACATGTGGACGTTTATTTAATACCTCTATCTCACATTTATGGTTTTCATCTTTGCATCATTTATGAGAAATTAATTTCAAAAGGAATTAAGAGGGTTTCATGCATATGCATGGAAATGACAACCTTGACAAAGTGTATTTTCACTTTCATATCAGCCTATTTAGAGGCATTCATGTGTACTCAAATGTATCTCTCTTAGTGCATTGTTAGGCATAAAATTGAGAGAAAGATTTCATGTTGTAAAGGTTATTGCTTAGCCCTAGAAAAGCATAGAGAGTGGTTGTAGGGTTTTGGGTGAACCAAATACCATCACTGAGAAAGTGGAAATCCGGTAAGGGAAACCGGGAGTGGATGTAGGCACGTTGGCCAAACCACTATAAATTCTTATGTTATGATGGATGGTTACGCTTATGGTTGATGCTCATGATTTATGTTTATGGTTGATGCTTATTGTTATTGATTATGTGTTTGATGTTTATTGCATATTTTCATGTATTCTTAGAAACATCACATGTACTTCAAATTAATTGACCTTCACTAAAGCATAATTAGAAATAGGAATTTAAAATTAGACAAGATTTGAGCTCATCCTATCCCCCCCCCCCCCCCCCCCCCCCCCCCCCCCCCCCCCGGTTTCGGATCCCGGACTTTCATACGTATCCACCCCACTTGTCAATATTTTATTGTTGGTCTGATGTGTAATGAACCTAATATGGGAATGGTTGGATCTATGTAGTATCCGTTAGGAGGTGTTCCGGGCTAGTGGATGGGTACCGAGGACTACATTTGTGGCTATGGATATGCCAGGTAAAATACACATGTAGAGTAGTTCCTCTTTGCTTTGTTCTGGTTTGTTTGTTTGGTGGTGGTACCTAATGAGGGTCTAGCCATGGTGTTGATTCATCAAGTCAAGCACCACTAGGCGGATTCAGCCTCCCACGGTTTAAAACGTCTCCACATGGTTAGGGCTCATTTGTATACATGTGTCACCGTCTGCAGATCGGGAGGTCAACGTACGCCATCAGGCCGGCGCGTATTATGTGAGTTAATGCGTAGTCGTGCTGTTTGCATTTATTTTGACCGGATTCACCCAGGGTTACATCATGCTTTAGCCTATGTAGAGTGACACATTCACAACTAGAACACTGTCTTTGTATGATTCGTGTGGTCATTATATATTCATGCTTTTATGCCTAGCTTTCCATTCATTGTTATTCTTATGATCTTATATTGTCCTCATTCCACATTGATGCATAGTATATAGTTAGTCACATTTATTTACCTGCCAAACTTTCGTAATCTGATGATGCAACATTTGGTGCTTAGGTACTGATGCCCCCACTTAGCCAGAGGATGAGGCAATCCAAGAGGTTTGGCCAGATGATGGATATCATGAGTGGAGCGCCGACGACGTAGTTCGAGGTTGTCGTGGCCAATGTAGCCATACACAGACCCCTTAATGAAGAAATTGATGAAGATCTTTTTTCTTTTTTTCTTTTTTTTTTAATAGTGAAGATCTAATTCATGTTATGACTGAAGCTTATTGGCAACAGCTAGAGCACCCCAAATGGCCCGAAAGGGTCCTGGCAAGTTTTGATTGAAAACTAGGACCAAACAGCTTGGAATTATGCTTAAATATGAATCTTAGGGGCTGTTTGGATATCATGAGTGGAGTGCCAATGACGTAGTTCGAGGTTGTCGTGGCCAACGTAGCCATACACAGACCCCTTAATGAAGAAATTGATGAAGATCTTTTTCTTTTTTTTGAATAGTGAAGATCTAATTCTTGACATGACTGAAGCTTATTTGCAACAGTTGGAGCACCCCAAATGGCCCTCCAGACAAGTTTTGATTGAAAACTTGGACCAAACAACTTGGAATTATGCTTAAATATGAATCCTAGGGGCTGTTTGGAGAATACGATAGAAGACGGGCTTATCTGCAAAATTCCAGAAACTTCATAGCTGAAATAAGCATTCACGTGCAGGATATTTGGCAGCAGGTTAACTGGGTCTGGCCAAAGGGCTGGGACACCCTTCGTTATCAAAAATATATATTTGGCAGCAGGTTAACTGGGTCAAAACTGACCCAATCCACTAAAGAAAGGCACCAGCAGGTTCATCCATGAGCCCACTTCAAGATCGTTCAAGTGCTTTGATCAAGGGTAGGCCATGTGGGCCCCGCAGCAGTTCTATTCCCAGACATCAAAAACGACCCAGATTCTGAAAATATGAAAGTTTCTCCATTTTTTCTAGGATTTTCTAGATGTCTTTTGTCTAGAACGTTTGTGTTAGATTTCTATTTGTATTAGGATTCTATTATGCTAAGATTCTAGGGTTTTAGAGACATTTTTATCATTATATAATCGTGTTATAGCCACCTGTTACTGTTCATGCTACAGTACCCGAGAATATTAGTTTTAGTTTGCAAAAGCAGCAGTTTGCTTTGTTTTTCTACCCTCTTCCTTGTGCCGCAGGTCAGAATTTAGGTTATTTGATGCATTTGTTCCTTGCTTTGTTATTTCTAGAATTTCTATTATTCTTTGCAATCAGTAGTAGTTGCTGGAATTTTTTCTGTTTTGGTTTGATTGGACGGATAGTGCTTATGCATACTACGTCACCCCTGGACTTTTATATTTTGACATCGCAGATGTCCATTTTGTGGCCACAGTTTATTGTTGGCCTTAAACTGAATTTTAACATATTTTGTAGTTATATTTGAAGCTTATGCATTTCTGCTACTTGCATCTGCTCTTTTATTATATACTGTGTTTGCTTTACCATTTGCGCAGATTGTATGAATTGATGCTTCCGCAATTTGTTTATGGGGACCGATCATCATTCATAACCTCACTGCGGACTTCAATCCACCCGGAATTGGGCCAATAAATGTAATAAGGGGAAAATCTTTAATTGGCCTCGATTCTCGTGCCCCAGGGAGGGATCAGGCTAGGATCCAAACTAATCTCAGGAAAACGGAGTCGTCGTAGAATGCCCACTCGTCCAATGAAATCAATCTTAAACCAAGGCACTGAAGGCGTACTAGGCACTGGCCGAGCATCACCTTAAAACGGAGTTGTCATAGAATGCCCACTCTTCCAATGAAATCAATCTTAAACCAAGGCACTGAAGGCGCCAGCACTGGCCGAGCATCACCAACAGCAGCCCAGTACCAGCGCCAGCAATGTCGAGCACCAGCAACAGCAATAGCAACATCAACAGCAGTAGCAGGAGCCCAGCATAGCACTACCAACCAAGGATGAAAATAGCGGCTAGGCCCGCCGCCAAACCGCTACGAAGCGGGCGATACGTAGCGTAGCGGGGATACGTAGCGGCGTAGCAGTGCGATTTGAAAAAATTGCCTAAAAAATCTGAAAAAATTCCAGAAAATCCAGAAAATTGTAAAATGAAAGAATATGTGGTTCTTTTGCAAAAAGTAAGTAAGAAAAGGGGGGCGTAGCGGTGCCCTCAATACATGAAGTCCTGTATCGCTGTATAAATAGAAAATAATAGTAATGATTAGTTTTTTCACATGTATTCATGTTTCTTAGTCATACTAACTTAGAAAGTAATGGAAAGCTCATAAAATATAAAAAAAAAACTAGAACATGAAATAAAGGCATAAGACTTAAGAGTTAGGTCATTACTCATTAATGAACATTGAACAATTAAATATCAATACTTCAACATTCTAGGTTCAAACTCAATCAAGTGAATGAACTATGAAGTTATGAAGTGATCAACAATCAACATTCAACACCAATTTAAAAATGACAGAGTAGAGAGTTAGTGAAGGAAATAGGAATACCTTAGTCACCAGCACAATGAGGGTTCTTTATAAAATAATTTAATTAAGACCAATTTGAAATCTAGTAGTAATAGGTAACTATATCTTTACTGCTATACAATTTCAAACATAATTAAACAGGTTTAATATCTTATCTAGCAAGTTATGATAATAATAGACATCCAAGCACAAAAAATGGAAAGACAACCAGCAAAGAGTCTTAGCTATCATGGTCAAGTATGATCCTTTTGTCTTCTTGATTGCCACTTTCTCAAAAACATGCGCTTCGCAGAGGGGGTCCGGGGGTATCCCCCGGCGGGGGTCGAGCTTTGTAGCGGTACCGTGGCGGCTTTGTAGCGGATACGTACGTAGCGGCCGCCACGTACTTTGTAGCGGCCGCTACAGGCCGCCACGGATGCGACGGCCGATATTTCGGCCGTGGCGTGGCGGTATCCCCCGCCACGGCCGATATATCGCGTGGCGGCCGCTTTTTTCATCCATGCTACCAACAACCAGGAGGACAGCAGTACCAGACTACCAGGTATGCTGTTGTTTCTTTTTTTTTTTTTTAACAATGCTCTCTCTCTCTCTCTCTGCAGTCCAGCTGTCCCGCCCTTTTCTTTTTCTTCTTTAGTTCTTTTGTCTCTTTCCTCTTGTCCCCCCTTTTCTTTCTTTCTTTTCCCCTCCAATGATGCAGGCAAGTCGCTCTGATTCGCATGAGACCCACGACCCGGACAGTGCCGGCCGATTTATTTAACCATGCTCTGATCGCTTATAAATTCCAAAACGATCTTCTTAGGGTATGTTTGGGAAGGAGGGAAAATGTGGGAAGGAAAAAAAAAAAAAAAAAAGAGGGAAAAATGGAGGGAATGTGTTAATGGGGGGTGTTTGGTATGGGTGCACATCGGGTCGGGTTCCGGGTTATCGGATCGGGTCTAACCCGACCCGGAACTTTTTAAGACCTTTAGACCCGGTCCGGTAACCCTGTTAAGTAAAACCGGGTCACCGGGTTACCGGGTTCGGGTTGTGGGTAACCCGATAACCCAGGAAGAAAAACTGATAAAGGAGGGATGAGTAAAAAACATGAAGACAGAACTCAAGCCCACTACACAACCAATCAATACCATTTCATTGCTGTTGGTCAGAGAATTTTGATTGCTACAAAAAACACAAAAGATGACTTCTTTCAATTCTATAGAAACCCATCAAACAAGAACCATCAAAATCAAGCTCACATACAAATCCATTCCACGGGAAACAACCAACTGCAATTCAGGACGAAACCCAATAAAGAAAAACACTCACCAATTACCCGAGATTCCATCAACCAGCCCATTAATCCGATCGCCAGTGATACAACCAGCATCCAGGATCTCATCTGCCACCGCCAAATCAATGGCTTCCAGCACAGCGAGCGCATTGCTCTGCAACTGAATCAGCCCCCGGTACTTGCCCTCTCCTCGAATCGCGCTCACATTCCCGCCTCTCAAACACCAACACATCAAACCCCCTTATTCTTGGTGCCGCCTCCCAGAGCAAAAACCAACCCACCAATACCACCTCCTACTATTAAAATCCGAAGCTTTCGGCACTCCCGATCTCCTCCGCCACCAGCAGCCAGAGATGGAGACAGATGTAATATCAAAAAGAGGAAAAGAAGTCGAAGATAGAATCCCTCATCCCTTTGCACCTCATCCACTTGATTCGATCTAATCAGCTCCTGAAGATCACATGTCTTCAGAAAACCCTAAACAAGAAAACGAGAGAGAGAGGGAGAGGGAATGGAATGAATACCTTGGATCGGAGAACAAGGAAGAGTGTGAAGACAGGAGAGGAGGAAGATGGTTTCGACAAAGGGGAATCCATTTACAGTTTTTTTATTTTAAAACTATAATTTTCGTTTCATTTGTTATTGGTGACCCGATAACTCGATAACTTATAAAAAAACAAACCCGGAACCCGGACCTGTTAAGTAAGGTCCGGGCTGGGTTTGACCCGGTCCGATAAATTCTTTATCGGGTCAGCCCGATAAGGTCCGGGTCGGACCGGGTTTCAAGACCTGATGTGCACCCCTAGTGTTTGGGAAGGAGGGAGGGAAAGTAGGGGAGGGGAATATGGGGGGAAATTCTGTGTGGGGCCCACTAAAAAATTTCCCCTCAAAACTGAGGGGAAAATGAGAAGCAAAGAGGGGATTTTTACAGAAATTACTAAATTGCCATTTTTGAAAATTTCCCATCAAAGCCTGTAGCCAGCCCATAAGGATAAAATGGTAATTGTCTCTCTACCAGTCTACCTCATAAACAAACAAAATTATACTTTTTCATTTTTCTTTCCCCTACTCTTTTACTATCCAAACAAGAGGATGTAAAATTAATTTTCCCTCCCCTCCCTTCCCCTTCATTTTCCTTTCCCCTCAAATTTTCCCTCCCCTCCCTCCCCTCCCCCCCTTCCCAAACATAGTGTTAAATTCCTCCTTGCTTGGCTGACCTTGCTGAAATGGATCTCAAAGATACTGGTGATCAGTAGCGGACCCCACATGTGATCGGCTGATGAAAACTTCTGATGTCTGAACTGCAAGGTTTGATTTCACAGATTGAGAAGATCAATCCTTTCCTTGCTCTGATACCATAACATTTTGACATTAGAATGGAAGAAGACTAAAAATTGCAGTAAATTGTGTGTCCTTCCCTTGAGGTCATGCCCCGTTCAAGTAATAACTTGTATAGCTAATTACAGTAAGTACATCCCATTAATTGGAGTAATTACAGTGATATACCCACTTTCCCATTCTTTCTCTGGACCCTTCTACTAAGAAAGACGTTCACTTCTTAAAATATCCTATATATGGTGTGGGAACTGGGGAAGGGGTCAGAATTATCCCAACGGACCAAGAGTAACAATACAGTCTATAATGCTACAG